>JAODAL010006228.1:22500-135510 GCA_025379985.1 Phyllomedusa bahiana | reverse complement strand
AAGGGTTTGATTAAAACTAAAACAGGAAAAAAATAGCCCAGCGGAGGCTAAACAGAGCCCTTTTAAAAAAGGGTTTGCCACAAAAGCATTCATGCCTAGTTTATCTTCCCTTCAGCTTTCAATGTGTTCAAAAAGTGGTGTTTATGATTGTGCTTACTCTAGTCAAACAAGGACTTTTTTGTAAAGGCATTTATGAGTAGTACAGTGTAAGGGGATTAGCAACTTCTGCCTTTCAGCATAGGGGTCCTAGTTCAAATCCCTGCAGGAACAAAACTTGGTTTTTTTTTTGTATCTCAATGCAACATGTCTGATTGTGGTTTCTTCTTTCTTTTTATTTTTTTTCATTGTTTGATTTGTTACTAAGGATTACAGAGGACAGAGGTAGAACGACAGCGCCTGGGGTTCAACACTTGCTCAGCAGTGAGTGAGCTGTGTGATTACTGGGCCCGGGGAAAAAAGACTGACAGTAGACAGTAGAAGAGAGTTGATGTCTGAGCATATGCAGCAAGGACAAGGGAAAGGCCTCGTCACTGGTCGTATCCCTAAAGTTGAGCTTAAAACTATGGATTAGGAAGGTACAGCTAAAGTAAAGATGCTGCAGAATGTTTAATAATGATGAGTGGTGAAAATGTTTATTATCTAATTTGCAAGTTTCCCACATCAATTTTACATCATGGCAGAAACCCTTTAAATTACAACACCAATGGCTTGACTTCACCAAAACAAAAGTAATAGAAAGTTTCTCACACTACTATGTTATCATTACAGTCGTTTTACAGGCAGGCACGTATGTTTCAGTCATTTTGCAGGGTGGCTCTTCTTTTTTTTCTCGCAGCTTTTGTGGAAAACATGGCTCTCAATCACTCTCCACAGCCATAAGATCTCCACATCTGATGTTTGGCTCAAAAGGCCTTAAGAATCATTTAGAGACCCAGTAAAACATGGCCCCGAACATAGGAACGGCTTCCCACCAACACTACAGCTGTTTCAAAAAAGCCAGCCCAGTTTTAGCTGCACGGCAGCTATACTAGATATCAACCTAGTGTTACTGACCAAGAATCGCTGACTTTCCCCCACTGAGTCCCGGGAGTGGCACATACTTTGTAGTTCTCCAGCTGTAATTCAGCTTCATGAAAAGGCCGGCATGTACTGCAGGATCGGCCACCCTGACATCTCTGGAACTTTGCCGCTGAGTATAACAATCTAATTGGCACATATCTGCCTGTCACTATTTTTCCTGCCGGTTGCCTACAATATATATACACAGTCAAGTCACATTATTATGACCACCTCCTACTTTCCAGTGGACAGCACGTGGCTTATGAAGTAAGTTGCTTATGGTAATCTGGCTTGATGGGAGCATAAATTATGAGGTAGGCTGTTTGCACGCGTATCCCTTTTTGCTGTCATAAGAGATATATATTCAGAGTTAAAAACAGGGATAATTGTTGGCCAAGGGGATAAGTATTTCTGAAATTGTGCAGATTGAATTGTTTGTATGCTGCTGTCGTGAAAATATAATGTGATTGGACCAATGGCACCATTGCAAATAAGCTATATGGAAACTGGGGAGCACCACGTGCTATTTATGTGAAAGGTGAATGTTGGCTACACAAATAAGCTTGCACATATTTGTGCTAAAAATCACAGTCGGTTTTTGGATTTGCCATCGGCCCTGTACATTGAATTTATGGGAATCAGACGGCAATCCTGCAAAAGATCCATCAGGTTTGAAAATCTGCCGGATTCCAGCGGATTTTTAAATCGACCAGAAAAAATCCATGCTGTGTAGACAACAGCACATATTTTTTTATTGCTGTCTACTCATTGTTTGTGGATTTTACATATTGAATTCTTGTCGGATTTTCAGTGAATTCAGTATTTTAAATCCGCTGAAAATCCGACGAGAATCCAGTGCTGTGTAGACATAATGTATAAGCAATTGCCATTTGAATGTTGTAAAATGTTTTCTTTTAGCTTTGTTTCTTTTTTTGCCAGGCTTTATCGTTTTTCCGTGGGTGAGTTCAGATGGAAACTCAACGGCACAACCTGAAACAAGAAGTTTACCATGTCCTGAGTACATAGAAAACTGCTCAGGTAATTTAATAGAACTCTGTGCAAGACATTTTTGAGTGTCTAAAACTCAACAATATTTGAATGAATGAATCTACTCTTAAATGGGTTTTTCCATGAAGGCATTTCATGCCTTGTTTGTTCAAAAGGGGAAAGATTTGTTTAAACTGCATATCTTGTCACCCAGTAGACTTGACATCATCATGTCTTTTCCCAAGGTTATGAAGAGCCTTGCATGTCATTATAGCATGGGAGCAGCTGTATATTACAACTGGCCCCATGCTGTCTCGCGAGCAGCTGGAGCTCACTCCGGCCATTGGTGACTGATTGATCACAGCAGCTAAGGGGTGGACAGAGGGAAGGAGCTCCTTCTGCCTCCATCGGCATTGCTGGGATACCAACAAAAACATCAACTCATTAGACAAAAAAACAGTCAATATACAGCACCGTACACAAAAAAATAAAAACGCTATGGCTCTCAGACTATGGCGATGCAAAAACGTGTTTTCCTTTTTGAATAAAAGCGTTTTTATTGTGTAAAAGCAGTGAAACATAAGAAAAATATGCAAATTGGGTATCGCTGTAATCGACCTGCTGAGTAAAGCTAGCATGCCATTTATACTGCATGGTGACTGCAGTAAAAAATAAATTTGCTGTATTTTGCTCAAAACACCTCACAAAAACCTTGATAAAAAGTTATCAAAGCATCATATGAACCCCATAATGGTACCAATAAAACATCAACTAAAAAACATAAAACACTAAAATAAGTTTATATCATTGTAATTGTACTAAACGGCATTATAAAGTTATCCTGTCATTTATACTGCACGTGAATGCTGTAAAAATGAAGCCTAAAAAACAATGGCAGAACTGGATTTTTTCCCCCATTTTCATGGCCCAATGCTAAAGAAAACTGTGGAACACCTGTGCACCCAAATTGCACAATACACCCCTAAATGTGTCTATTTCTCCTAATGTGGTGTGACACGCCCCCAAAACGCCCCAAAACTTTGGTGCCAAAGTTTGGAGTACGCCTGTTCATACATCTATAGAACTGGTCTACTACAGCTTTTTGATGCCAGGATTCTGGCGCAGCCCTGTACACACATGTCGCCCTACGTGGTCAGCAGTTAGGGATATCAGCTGGTCAGTCATTTGATTAACTATAAAGGACCCATCAACTTACAGGGGTATTCCCATTTCATTTATTAGCTTTAAAAATATAGGCAAAGGTAAATAAATACTGTTAATACATTCTTTTTCTGATTTTGCTTCTCTTCAGAGTGAGGAGCAGATCTTATCTCCTGCTTTTGCATACAAGCTTTCCTAGTTACTGATCACCTCTCTCTGCTCTTACAATCTGCAACTATGGTTGGGATGATGACACTCCCTGCTGTGTTCCTGACTTTGAAATATGGAAGCTTGTTTACATTACTTAAAGGGGTTGTCTTACTACAAAGATTAGCTTTCAACATGTAGGGAACGCTAAAAGAAGACGTTTTCCAAAAATATTAATTTTCATTTGTTAAGGAGCTACAAGCGATTTTATCACCTTCCTGGTTCTTTCTGTTTCCCCCAGTGACCGACCTGTGTACTCTTTCTCCCCTGCTGTTTGTTCTGTCTGATAGCAGGGAGTGATGTCATCACACAGGTAGCAGTAGCTCTGTGCTGGCTGGCAGTAAACAGCTTGTTTTTATCTGATCTTTCAGACAAAAGCCAGTAATTAGTGCTGTTTACTTTAGATAAACCTCCTGCTAGCAGTTCTGAAGAAGCTTCTGAGCTAATCTAGACGAATAAACATAATAAATAGAGAATTCTGAATACATGGAGTTCATATGCTAATTACAGACAGCCTGACCAGGGAGTGACAGAGTAAAGCTGCATTATTTCATTCATGCATCTATGAAACTCTGAGGAGAGACAACACCTTTAATGAAAAGCTTTAACCTTTCAGATCTCTGAAGCCTTGTGCCCTACATTATATAGACCTCCTGCACTCATGTCATTATAACAGGATTAGCTAGGAATAGCAGAACTGATATAGAACCAGTTTTGGGGGTTTTCCAGTAGGTCATCTATTATGGTTAGTGACATCATTAAAAAGTACATCTTATACTGCAAAAAACTAGGC
Organism: Phyllomedusa bahiana; assembly: GCA_025379985.1. NCBI lineage: Eukaryota > Metazoa > Chordata > Amphibia > Anura > Hylidae > Phyllomedusa > Phyllomedusa bahiana. The sequence continues at coordinate 131,303 of JAODAL010006228.1, read as the reverse complement.
TCATATGGCTATTTATATGAAAAAATAAAAAAGTTATTGCTTTTGGTAGGCGGGGTGGAAACAACAAAAATATCCAAAAATAGCTGCAACCTAAAGGGGTTAATGCTTTAGGCTATCTTCACACAGCTTAAACTGGGGCATACCTCGCCCCGTATTTCGCGCCGTACTGCGCCAAATATGGGGCGAGATACGTCCCAATCCACATTTCTCATAGAGAACTATGGATTGTGCCTTCTCTCCCCGCTCGGACAATACGCCACGCGGGGAGATAAGTGACATGTCAATTACTAGCGGCGAATGTCTATGGGGCTGGCGGGTTGCCAGTCCCACTGCATCGTGGGAGTCGGCGCGAGCTCCGGTAGTCCCGGTGTAATTGCGGGGCGTAATTACGCCCCGCAATTATGCCGTGTTAACCCTGCCTTAGTGTACCAAATAGTGTTCTGGGAAATCATGCAGTATTAATGATAGATTAAAGGGGTTGTCCATTTTATATTGTATTTATGTTTTATGTATATCATAGAAAATGATACAATTTTATCATGTACATGTATTAAACATTCTGCTCAGGTAACTCTTTTATAGCAATGCAATAAGCCCCTATGTAGAGTTAAAATGAATAGTACAGCCCACATTCCTGTCCATAGTAAAGGCTTCCAACCAGCAACAGTATGGGCATGTTCACACGACGGATTTGGCCGCAGTTATGGCCGCGGGTTCCAACGCGGTTTCCGCAGCCAAAACCGCAGCCAAATCGTGTCTAGTTTATTAACATCATTTCCTATGGGAAACCGCGTTAATATTCACACTCTGTGGGTTTGGCCGCGGCCAAACCCGCGCGTGTGGAGAACCCTCCTGCGGGTGGTACGCGGCTGGGCCGCGGCTTGCCCCCTGCTATTAATTTGCATGGGGGCAAACCCATGGCGCAAGCCGCGCCCCAAACCACGCCCACCCGCGCCGAGACCACGCCCAGCGCCCGCGCCGCAAACCCGCGTCGGGAGACGCGAGTTTGTGGTGAGGTTCGACGAGGTTCTGGTCACGGGAACCACGGCGAGAGCCGCGACGCAACCCGCGGCCAAAACCGCCGTGTGAACATGCCCTATGTAGTAAACAGTGATGGGACCTCCTGGCAGTCACTTAGCAGCAGGGTTAGAGCATTTCCACACGGTCCGGTTTCTCAGCTGGATTTATAGACGGTTTTCGGTTTTGAAAGCCATATGTAATCTGGCTGTCAACCTCTAACACGGACCTAAATGGAAATTTTTCGGACCATCTGGCAGAATATCCATGCAGTGTGGACCGCTACACGGATTCTCTGCCAGATGGTCCGAAAAACATAGAACATGTTCATTCTTCCACCCAGTTTTTGGGCGGAACATGAACATGTCTGTGCGACGGGGGGAGGGCTTGAATCCGCAAACCACAGAGAAAAGCCGTCCCCCTGAATGCCAAAAACGACAAATACCGGTTGGGAAATCCCGACCAGTATTTGTCTTGTGCCGTGTAAACGTGCCTCACATGGCCTCTATGAGGTAACTAGATAGGAATAATGGTGGAATAATTAGCATTAATATAATTATTCCAGCAACTACTTCATTGTGTGTAGTCACTTGCATTACCGCTGTCTCTCTAGGGGATGACAGTACTTATGTATCAGTTATTGTATCATCACAGAGGCAGGGTGTTATAGGTGTAGTAACAGGGCAGGCATGGAGTCTTCATTGGGAGCTATTGGGTGGACCTCTCTTCCCTTCTTAGATATCACAGTCACACTGTCCACGGCATCTAAGTGGTATTCAGCCAATATTCGGTTTATCTGTGACGATGGACACAGATGCCAGGTGTCAGCTGTAGATAACAGGGGGTCCCCCCCTTATATAGAGGGGTTCGCCTCCTGATATCATGACACAGCACTACTTTTTGATCTGCGCATAGTAATGCTGGTTTAACTAGTTGACACAGAGTTTTATTCTGTACTTATGCAGGTGTGGAGGAGGCAGGGGCACTGTGAACAATGGCAGGACAGTGACTTTATATGAGATATACAGGAGGCCGACTCCGAGTGCCCCTTACTCTAATAGAGGCTGAACTTGAAATGCAGTCAACACATTCATTTCCTTCTCGGAAATGTCGGGGAATAGTGAACGCCTGCGCTGTATGGTTCCCGCCACTTTTCAAAATGGCTGGCAGTGGTCACTTAGCAACTGTCACCTAGCAACTGTATCTACTTAGAAGACTAGACAGCAAGGGCAATGTTAGGTGAATTGGAAGGGTGTATATAAAAGAGCAAAAAGTGTGCCCAAAAATAAAGACATCTGTTCTGTAGCCAGCAACCTTTCTGCTGGTCACCCGGCTGTCATATCCTCGGCATGCTTGGACACATCCCCATTCAATTATCACCATAGCGAGGAAGGTCTTAAAGAGAACCTGTCACATAGTTTTTGCCCCCCTGGCTGAGGACAGAACAAGGTAGTGTCAGACATCCTGTTTCCAGCACTGTGTCCCTTATTCCCGTAAGATGCGGGATTTTTGTGTATTTTAAAGCTCAATCTGCAGTTTTCAGCCAGAAGAGTCATTCGAGAGTCATTCGGGGTGTCAGTTTTTTTAAAACCCCGCCCACTGGGGCCCCCCGCCCACCTAAACTGACAAACCCTGTTACTTTTGAATAGGTAGAAAAGTGAATAAGCAGTGGGTGGGGCTACCTTTGGTGGGGGGACGTAACACCTACAAAAATAAGATTTGAGGGGGTAAATGCTCTAAACTACAGATCTTACGAAAAGGGACACGCGCTGGAAACAGCAGGTCTGACACTAGCTTGTGCTGCCCTCACCAAGGGGGGCACAACCTATGTGACAGGTTCCCTTTAAGGTACGTTCACACGGCGTCTTGAGTCCGTGTTTACATACGTGTTTAGATGCATGTTTGGATCAGTGTTTCGGACCCAAACATTAATCTAACAATGTGCAGTATGATTTACATTGCTTTCCATGTAAAACACACAACGGCATGACCCTGAGCCCCTCCCTTTTTTTGGCCCCCTCCCCAAAAATTTCCAAACCCCCCATTTTCCACCCCCCCCACCTAAAGGGGAAAAGAACAGAGGTTGGATTAATTTTGGCCACAGCAGCCATTTTTTACAAAAAAACAGAAACACAAGCTTTCCCAAAGAGCATGAAACCCCTTTTTACCCATTCGGCCAATCCACAATAACCAAAAGGGGGCAGAGTCCTTGGGTTCAGCTGTCCAAGCAAAAACCGGGTCGGCAAGATTCACACTTTTATCTCCACATATTCCCCCCCACCATACCCCCGGCTTCAGGCACCAAGACCACCTCAGGGGTTAACCTTCAAAAAGCCCCAAGGACATCCCCTGGGGAGCCCCCCCCCCGCCAACGACCCATAAAACTGGGACCCCCGCAAAACCTGATCCCCCACCCATTTTCACCACCCCAAAGGGCCCCTACCCGCCACGCAAGCGTCCCAATCCTCATGAGCGCGCCGCCCCCCACAGCCCCAATGCTCGCTAAAATCCCTTCCCGTGCTAAGACCAAAGATAAAAACCGACCGCATTTAATAACCCTCCTACCCAAAACCCCCCTTCCCCCGGCTCCAATTTCCCTGGCCACGAAAAAAACCCCCAATTTCGCACCACAAACGAGCCGACCGCCCTGTTACCTTCAACGAGCCCGGGTTTAAACCCACCAACGGGTAACCGCCCCCAAAAAATGGGGGGACAAGCCCCCACCCCGTGAAACCCGGAACAAAAGACACAGCCCAGCAAATCAAACTTTAGTCCTAATAAGCCCCAAATGGGGCTGGCCCCTAAATCGTTACCCCCAAAAGTAGGCCCAACACTTTCGGGGGCGATCCCTGGGCCCCGGGGGACTTCCGAAGAACCTGTCCCAAAAGCACCCTTGATCCCGTCCAATGCACCACCCCACCGGTTCCGGACACCAATTGCCACCCACCCCCAAAAGACCCGCCGGGGACCCCCATGCACAAATAGGGGCCCAAAAAATCCATACCAGCCTCTGACTGGACCTGTAAAAGAACACCCAAAAAGCAAGAAAACAGAAAAAGGGGAGGAGAAAATACCCTGTCGCCACCCCTCCCAAAACTCCGTACTCGTAAACCCACGACTGTAACCCCCCCCCCCCCTTTTTTTTTTTTTTTTTATTAACTATGTCAGGGGTAACCACACCAATGAGGGCGAATAATGACGATAACGCTCCGTTTCCCATCTCCCAATTCGCCAAAACCCTGCCGTATCCAAACCCCATCCCGCCCCCCCGTAGCCCGCCAATCCGAAATAAAAGGGGGGCAAACTGCGAGGAACTAACCCCACTTCCGACAAAAAACGGGGGAAAAGATTGCCGAAAATTAAAAAAGAGACACAAACGTGCCACCCAAGCCTAACGGGGGCCCCCGGGCCCCCCACGCCCCTCCATAACTTTCGAAGCAGCAAACCCGGAACAAGCGACCCTGGACGTCCCCAAATGTACAACTTGCCCTTCCCCAGGCAGTCTTAGACCTCGAATCACCAATAAAAACCCACCTTTCCTTCAGTGCCGCCTCCGCCAACAGCCCACCCCCCCCTACCCTTGCGGGGATCCAGCTCACCAATTCTAAAGCCCAAAAAGGCCAAGAGAAGGCAAGCTGAAACAATATATCTCAAAATCTGAAAAACAAACCCCCGGAAACGCCCCCCCCCAAAAACGCCCCAAAAGTGAAAAAAAACCACCCCCCCCCTTCCCCCCCCCCTTCCCATTGTCACTCCCCCCCCACGAAAGCCCTTCATTGCCTGCCCACCTCAAATGACTTTATCAGTCACCCAAAACCCCGGGCCTTAAAACCAAAACCAGCCCGAAAGAAACCCCGGGAGTTTTTCCACTGACCAACCTTCCTCGGCAACAGGCCCAAACCCCGGGCAAAAAAAAAGCCGCTGCCCCTCTTTTTGTCCTAACCTGGCCCCCAAACCCCACCCCCTTTAGCCACGCCCCCAGCCGGAATAACCCCCCAGGTCCCCGGGCCCAGAGAGCCTTCACAAGGGGGTCGCGGAATCGCGACCAAATTCCATACCCCAGGGGCAATCCTCCCCCTTGCCCGAGGGTCCGGAGCCAGCCCCCCCAAAAATTGCCCCCACTGAAAAACGAACAAAGCGTACCAACTCATTCTCCACCCCGGAAACATGCACCCCCCAACCCCCAAGCTTCAACCAAAAAACAAAGAACCAAGTGCCTCAGCAGAACAAAAAACCGGGGGGGAGGACCCCAAAAGGGTTTTGATGGCTGAACGATCCCAAGTTGTCAATGAAACCTAATTTTTTTTTCCTGAAACTTTCCCCCCCCAAAGCTCCCCCCCAAGACATAGGAAATAGCTCCAAAAGCGCAAAATTTCCCTGAAAAACCCTGCCCCCGCCCACAGACGGCCACCGTCCGACACACCACCCCCGACAATACCCCCCGTAACCAACACCCCCCGCCGCGCGTAAAATTTTCCACATCCGCGTTACTCACCCTGCCTGAAAATAATGGACTCCCCATTGTAATTTCCATAAACGAATCCAGACCTTGGATCTCCTTGTGTTCCCGCCCTCAAAAGAATAAAGTGAAGGGCCCGCACCCCCAGAGCCCCCCCAATGTTCTCGAGAAAATCCCCCCAATGGTTTGCGGCAAGAAAATTAAGCTTGCCCCAGTAAGATTTTTAACTCCCCAGCGCACCTTTCCCTTTTTTCTAACCCCCTTATTTTCACCCCCCAAAGCGACCACCTTTCCTCCCGGGAACCGACTTCCACAACTCGGAGTCGTGCAAACCCCAAAAAATTCAACGAAGTGGCCGGGCCCCCCATCTTATCGGGGGCCAGCCCGGGAAACCCCAAAATTCCCATCACCCATTGCTTGAAGCCCCAAAAGCGCCCGAAACCCCAAACCGCGGGCCAACGAAAGGAAATCGCCCAAATTTTCACCCGACCCAAACCACACCCCCGAACCACCCATTCCAGGGAAAATTAAAAAAGGCCCCCAAAGTAAAAACAAGAAATCGCACAACCCCCCTCGGCAAACACCATTTAACAAAAAAGGAACCATCCCAAAAAAAATCCCAGCAGGGGAATACTGTCCGAATGAACGGGAAACCCAAACGGGGCTCAATGTCCTCTTTGGGCCCAAAAACCCCTTTCCTATAAAAAAACCCAACGAACCCCCTGCATCAAAAGGTGAAACCACCGAACACAGTCCATCGATGCCCCATTGCCGACAGGGCCTTTTTTGGGGAAAGAAAATGGTGAATCAACCGAAACTTGTTCGGCCCCTTTTTCGGAACCCCCCCTAAAGGGGACACACTAATTGCAACCGGTAAACATGAAAAGGCCCCCATTTCCCCCAAAGAGACCCCTTGGGCCCCTTGTCGGCCCCACCCTCCCGGGGTAGCATAGCCCACCGCAAGTTCTTGGCAGAAAGGGGACCCATGGGAGGAATGGGAAACCGAAAAACCCCGCTAAAACCCCCTTTATCAAAAAGCCGCTCTCTGGGCCCCGGGGTTTTTTATTTGATAGGCCCCGCGGCCCCCTCACTGGGGTCGCCCCCCCTTTCGACCACCCCCCCTTTCCCTTTTCCCCCCCCGCAGCACCTTTCGACCCCTGGGGAAACCGGGAATGCAGATGAAAAAAAGTGTCTGAAACGGGAATTTGACCCCAAAACCGGCATGATTCTCGTAAATTGCCAACAGACTCCCGTACGGGCCCCCCGAGGTCCCCCCACCGATCGACCCGTGCCCCCCCGTTGACCAATGGAAACCGGGTTTCCCCCTTTTTAAAGGGTTGGCCAAACCGAGCGGTGCCCCACCTTTTAACCACAGGCCGATGCTTTTTTGCCCAGCGAATGGAAGACCAACCCTTCCCTGACGAAAAAAGCTCGTCGACGGAGCCCCCTGTCCCCCCCTAAACCCCTGGGCTTTCCCCCAAAAGAGTCCAAATAACAAAAAGCGCGGAACATTTCCGGCCCTTCCCCCCGCACACTTTTCCAAATGGCAAATGCTTTGCAACCAATTTGGAAAATCTGCGAATCAAACCCCCACCCTCCCCTTCTCCCCCCTCCTTCTTACCCTTTTATCCCCCCTTTCCCCTTTTGTAAATTAAATTTTCCAAGGGGGGGAAAACGAAAAGATTTCGCCTATTTTGCTTGCCAAATCTTTTTCCCTTCCCTCCTTCTTTAGTGAGCCCCCAAGGGGCCCCCCCCAAGCACACATAAACCCCCCCTTCGCTCGTATCAAGGCGAACCGCGTCAACCGGTTGCCTGTCTGCCCACACTGTCACCCCCGAAAACCCCGACCCGGACCCCCCCACACTGGGCCCACCCAGAGAAAGGGGGAAACAACCCTAGGGATGCGCCGCCCCCACCCCCCGCATCGGGGTACCGGCCCCAAACCCCCCGCGGCCCTGGCAAACCCGTTCAACAACTCCCCCCAAACTCCCCGCCAACTCCTCCACCCGGGGCCCCCCCAAATACCCTGCCCCCGCCACCGCACCCCCCCACGGGACAGACTAAACAAAAGGAGGACCACCCGGCTGCGCGGGAGCTGTTACCCGCCGCCGCTCCACCGATCCCCGAAAACCGCGCCTTGTCCACGCTGTCCAACGTCCCCTTTAACCACCCCACGGCCCCCCATCCGGCATCCGCTGGACCCCCGACCGGTTCCCGCACTGCCTCGCCTTCTCGCTCCCGCCGTCCAGATCCTCCCCCCGCCGGGACACTGAATGCCCCTCCGTCATCTTCCATCCAAACCGTTTTGCGCTTCCCACCCTCCGGGTCACCCTCCGACCTCCGGAACTCTGACTCCGGGGTTGGCCCTGACCGGCACATACCCCCGGCCCCCCGCCCCCTCCCCGTAGAACTAAGCAGGAGCCCCGGCCGAAGCCTCCCCGGGCTGGGTGACCCCGGCCGCGCCCCTGGGCCCCGCCCCGTCGTGCCGGATTCCTCCCGGCCCAGGGACGCGGGGCCCAGCCGCGGCGGCCACGGACCCGGGGGGTCCCCGAGGGGGGCCCGTTTACGTGCGCGGGCCCCGGGTTTTATCAGGGCTAAGTCTCTGGGGGGGGCGAGCCCTGCGCCTGGGGAATGCCGGGGCCCCCCCGCCCCCCCTTGGTGAAAAGGATCCCAGGGGGGGGCTCACCCCCAGAGCACCCCCCACCTGATCTTGCAGCCATCCAGGTCCCCGCGAGTCGCCCCTGCCCTGAGCTGCTCCAGCACCCACGACCCCGACATGCTGCCGCTTCTGTGCAGAGACTGAGGTACTGTGGCAGCTTGACCACCGCTGCCCCGCGCCACTGATTCCCCGCGAGTCGGCGGCCCATATACAGCGCGCCCCCCCGCACGTCCGCTCCATTCCCTAAAGGCCGCACTACGCCCAGCGCGCCGGTCGAGGGGCCCCCCCGGGCTGCGCCCCCCCCTGTCCGGGGCCCCCGGGGTTCAAAGGCAAGTGATCGCCGATGCGTGTTTTACATGCGTCTTTCGACCATTTTCCAAAAATTGACATGTCAATTTTTGATCCCAAAAAAGCGCAGGCCCCCCTATTTAAAAAAAGGGCAATCCTGCTGCAGCCAAAATGCATCCAAACACGCACATGCCTGTTGGATGCGTCTTGGATCCAACCGATGCAGCGGTTTTGGATGCGATTTTCGGATCCAAAACACTGTGTGAACATACCGTAAGGCTATGTTCACACGGCTTAAACTGCCATGTATTTCGCGGCGTACTGCGTCCAAATACGAGCGAAATCCGCCACAGTCATTATGGTAATCTACAGTTCTCATAGAGAACTATGGATTACGCCTCCTCTCCCCTGGCGTACAATACGATGCCCGGGGGGGGTGAGCGAATGTCTTTTTCGGGCCCCGTGGGACAGCGCCCATCAGGCTACTCCCAAGTCCCGGGGTAATTGCAGGGGGGTACTTTTTGCCTTCAAATTATGCCGTGGAAATTTCCTTACAGTGACTGGGGGGACAGTATTGCAGCCATATTAGTCATCTCCCAGCTTTCCCTAAAATAGATAAAACTAAGGCACAGCTGAGAAGTAAACACCACTTTAGAAAAGGAACAATCCCCTTTTCCACGTTTTTCGCACAGCAAAAGTGCCAGGTGGGATTCATTGGAAAGTGCTAATCTTGAAAAACTATAGGTTGTATTGTCATGTTATATTGTTGTCAAATTTTGATAATAGACTCCTGGAAGATTTTAATGCAACCACGGTAATCACTAAGGTTTCCACTTTTAAATACTAGCCATGCCCCCATAATCAGTTCCCCCATATACGGTGGTAGATGAACAGTGACTGCATACTCAGTACCCCAAAGAGGGAATACCATCTATACATATTGGCCCAGCAAGAGAATACCCCCCAGTATACAGTGCCCCAGTTAGGGAATACCTTCTATAGAAATTGTCCCAGTAAATTGGCTCCACCATCATGTTCTCAAAAATGATAATGTACAGCAGTGCGGAACACAGGGTTTGGGTTATTTCTGTAAAATCTCGAAATGTGGAACAATTTTAAAAAAAAATACTTTTGATTTACCAGTAATTCAATCATTACTACCCATAATCAGCAATTATAGCAACCCACACATGTGTGTTGAGTCCACACTTGACAGCTGTGATTCAGTCGTTGTGCAACTGCATACTGCAACTGCTTGCTGTTTTAATGTGCTGCTTAGGGCTTCGTTCAGACCTACATTTTTCTATACAGTCAGTGTAGGCGCCAGGACTGCATCTGTCAAAAAAATTGAGAGGAGCTGCCTAGTGGGAAGAATCTAATATTTTAATACAATGTGATCTTCACAAGTCAATAGCATAACTCCCACTGAAATATCCACAAATTGGGTTCTCTGGAATCAGCAGGGAGAAGGAGAGAGTTATAGTCACAGAGAACATTTATCATTATTACATAAAGAAAGCTATATTTTACGTACATTCTGAATAGACTCCAATTTAGACTCGAAAAAATCTCTCTCAAGTTCTAATTCTTGTCCACCACACCTTCCCCCAACGAAAAATAGCCACAACTGCTAATGTGCATTCTCAGTCAGCAGCATCAACCACCTTCAACAAACAGTGCCAACCACCTACCCCCTATACCTTGCCTTTACTTCTCTCTCTTCCTTGAGTGTCCCCTAAATACTTGTAAATGACAAGCCACCAAGTGAAATGACAGTGATTGATTACCTCTGCCTGGAGACTGATGCATGATTCCTCACGTGCAGGAATTTCTGAGCCAGCAAAATGGAGAGGCCATTTTTCCCGGTGTCCGAAGTCCTACAGGCACTACTGCGTAAAGGGGAAGTGTCGTTTTGTAACCGTTTTGAAAGAGCCTGCCTGTGTGTAAGTAGTGTTCTTCTTTATACCTACAAAGGGTCAAACATGGTTTTACTTAAATGGTCACTTCCTTCAGAAAGCTATATTTTTATTAAAATCAATATTTCTGGAAAACGTTTTCATTTATTATTTTTTTTGCATTTTTTTATCTCAGTTTGATGCAGCTGCTGCAAGAAATGCCTGTATTCTGGATTATGAATTTACATACTCGCTTCCCATCAGGAAAGAACTACAAAAATGACTTGCTTTATCTTTGTTGAGAGAATGTATTTACGCCATTAATTTTTTTTTACTAATTAATCTATGTAATCTTGTTGTTAACCTGTTGAGAGTTAAAGAACGTCACACAACAGCTGTAATCGGTTCAGTGGGGTTTTAACTCCTTACTGACATCATGAAGATCGTGTAGGATCTGCTTATTATAGCTGATTTCATGTGCTGTCAGCCACAGAATTACTCCAGTTGCGGCTGGACTGTGGCATCTAACCCCTTAGATGCCACAGTCAGTGTGACTTAGAGACATCTTAGAGGAGTGACAGAGAAAGGGGGCACGGAAAGGGGTGTGGAAGGGGATGTTGGAGGGAGCGCCCACCCCACGGAACGATCGACAGGTGCCGATGGCTTTCATAACTACCTGGAAGCCTTTGTTAGTTGTTTGTGACATCATCACACCTGCCAGTGCCCAAGGGCAGCGCCACACGTGATGATTGACAGTTTTTAATACAATGAGGTACAGTTCTGCTCTATATTGTACAATATCATCGATCTATTGATCACATATGGGTACTAGTCAAATAATTATTAAAAAGCTAATGAAATAAACCCCACATATAGTAAAACATGCACGCTGCCCTTTCTCCAATAAAAATACCAATCGACCAAAAAAGATGAAAAATAAAAACGTACACATATTTTGTATCGCCACATACATAATGACCTAACCTGTAAATATGTTACGTTATTTATACTGCACGATAAACGATGTACAAAAAAGAATTGTTTTCTTATCCCTCTAAATAAAAAGTGTTCAAAAAGTAATATAAACCCCAAAGTGGTACCAATGAAAAACACCCTTCCACAGCTTTGTATACGGAAAAATGTATGGCTGCCAGCAGATAGCGATGCATAAACATTGTTTTACAGAATAAAAGCACTTTTTTAAGTGCTACAACAGAAAAAGTTGTACGAATTGGGTATAGCTGTAACTATATCGCCCCATAAAGTAAAACTAACGTCATTTACACCATACGGTGAGCACTATCAAAAATTAAAATAAAAAAAACTACCAGGATTTCTGTATTTTCTTCATTCAGCCTCCCAATAATGGATTAAAAGGCAATCAAAAAGTCATATGTCCCCCAAAATGGTACCAATAAGAACGTCAACTCATCACGCATATAGATGTGTATACAGAAAAATAAAGAAGTTATGGCTCTAAGAGTGTGACTATACAAAAACATAATTTTTTACAAAAGCATTTCTATTGGGTAAATGTAGTAAAACATCAAAATCTCAATAAAATGTATACTTTTGTAATTGTGGAACTGCTATTTTTTCCCCATTTTCACAGCCTAATGCTAAAAAAAACACATGGGCCAAAAATGCCCAATACACTCCTAGATGCACTGTTGAATCCAAAATGGGGTCACTTCTGGAAAGTTTCACCTATTCTGGTCCTTTTTTGGGCTTTGCAAATGCGACATGGCACCCACCAAAATCTGCATTCCAAAAGCCAACTAGCGCTCCCTTCCTTATGTGTCCTGCCATGTGCAGTTTACACACACATACACTGATGAGCAAAAGGGTAACAATGTTTTGAACTTTTGACTTTAAGGCTCCATATCTTACCATCCACTACAGCATGAGACTGACATCATTTTATAAACAATCATCTTGGCTATCTCATATTTAAATTTGACTTGCAACTACTTAGCAAATGCTTAGTTATGCAGATTGTTACTTGTCATGTAACTGCATTGTTACGGTTATTGTTGCTCCTTGTGGTGGGGCAATCTTTTTCTTCTGGTACAATACAAATTATAACCTGTTCTCATATTCCCTAATAGCTCAGTGTATTATTAGGTTGATTTCTAAGCAAAAGATCACTAGTTTGAATCAAGGAGCAACCATGAAGACTTCTCAAGAAAAGAGAAACCACATCATGTGACTGTCATGACAATTGGAAGAATAGGAAATGTAGTCTGTCCATCAATTTCAAAGCCAAGAGGAGGTCTCCAGGTGAAATATCGGAGTCAACAAGTTGGCTCATCACAAGGTCTATAAGTTGTGGCGTGATAAACACCACCAGTGGAGGTGGCTCGTATGCTTTGTAAAAGTGAGACCACAGAGATCCATGCAAGCACCGTGCAATGCACATTACACAAGTCTATAATGGTGGCTTGAAAAAAGGTGAAGAAGTCCCGACTTTGATATCATCATAAGAAGCGTCTGCTCGAGTTTACAAAAAGGTACAAAAAGTGGATTGGAACAGGTGATTTGGAGCGATGAGACAAAAGTCAATAGACTGGGCCTTGATAGTTGCAAATGAGTTTAAAATGAATCAAGGGAAAAGGTGGCTAACGGATCGAGAAATTGAAGGAGGTTTCAAATTAAGTGAAAAAAGTCTGATGATATGGGGTTCTTTCACAGCCAAAGGCATTGGATAATTGACCAGGATTGATGGTGGTCTCAATGCTGAGCTATATGCGAGTATCCTACAAGATGAAATACTTTGTTAACTCGAAAACTATTGGTATGAAAAGGACAGCGACACAAAGCATAGGTTGAGATTGGTGAAGAAATGTTCTCCAGACCTCAACCAAATCAAATCTTGTGGGTAGAGTTAAAGAAAAAGCAGTTTTCATACCCAAGTGAGTCAACCAGTACAGTAGGACCGTGTAGAAGAGATCTGGGATCAGATTTTGGTCAAAACATGTTTGAATCTGATGGAGGATATGCGCAGAAGGATTAAGACAGTGTTAAAAATCAAAGGTGGATTTACAAAATATTAATACAATAATGAAAATTTAAATTTAGATATTTAGGAGCAAAACAATAACAATGCAGCTACTGTACATGACAAGAATCTACATAACTAAGCATATGTGAAATAGTTGCAATTCAAATTTATATATGAGATTATCTAAAATGATGGTAACCTCATGTACAAAGCTGTAGTGGATGGTGAGATCTGAAGCCTGAAAGTCAAAAGTTTAAAACATTTTTACCATTTTGCTAATCAATATATAGGCTATTGCTTTACTTGCCAGAAAAAATTGCTCAACAAATTGCTCCAGGGATTTGGGGTCATTGATCCAGGGATTTGGGGTCATTGATCCAGGGATTTTTCTGATTGCCAGATTGGAGTCAGGAAGGAATTTTTCCCTAAAATGAGGACAATTGGCTTCTACCTCATTGGGGGGGTTTTTGCCTTCCTCTGGATCAACACCTTAGCACAACAGGCTGAACTAGATGGACGACTTGTCTTTTTTTAGCCTTACAAACTATGAAACTATGAAATTTTGGGGTGCTTTTTTTCCAGGATTCCTTATGAAAATGAAACATTTTTCAGCTAAAACTGCAAATTATTGGAAATAATCTAGTTTTTTTAAAAAATTTTCACAGCCTAAGACTAAAAAAAATCTGTGAAACTCCAATGGGGTCAATATATTCACTATACTCCTTGAGAGGTGTATTTTCCAAAAGAAGTTTTTTTAAGGGGTGTTTTTTAAGTTTTAGAACCTTAGCATGTCTGCAAACCTGTAATGGTTTTTAAAAATATCCTAATTAAAATGAGACCCCGAAAGTCCAGTAGGTTCTCCTCCTATTCTAAGGCTTGTTATTGAATCAAATAGCGCACTAGGGCCACTTATCGGGATATCTCTAAAAACGAAACAATCAAGGTTATCAATATTGAATGTGTTTCCCTGGTAACATCTACTGTGTTACAGTGAATTATGCCAAAAATTAGAAATTTTACCTTTACACTTTGCTTAAATTCCTGTGAAACACTTAGAAACACACTTAATCTTCCTAGATGCGTTTTAGGGGTGCAGTTTCTTAGATGGAGCCATTTATGGGGTTGTCTTACATACAGATGCCTCAAAGCCCCATCAGAACTGGACTGGTCCCTAAAAAAAATCTATGTTGCAAATTTTCATGAAAATATTAAAATTTGCTACTAAATTTATAAGCCCATAATGTTGTAAAAAAAAAATGAAAAGACAAAAAATGATGCCAACATAAAGTAGACATATGGTAGATGCTAGTTATAAACTATTTTGTGTAGCATAAGTATCTATCTTACACAGAGACATTTTTGAACTTTGAAAATGGCAATTTTTTTTTCTAGATTTTCATGTCATTATGATTATTTTCCCAAGCAGACAAGGACTGTATTGACCAAAATTTATTACTAAATTAAAGCACAATGTGTCACGAGAAGACAATCTCTGAATCACATGGGTAGGTAAAAACCATAAAAAAGTTATCCCCACATAAAGTGACACACGTCAAAACTGGCTGCGGCGATAAGGGGTTAAATAAGTTGCCATTGTTATCCATGTCATACTGTAATCAAGGACGTAAGCGTTTGGAAAGCTATGTATAATTAATATTAATTATCTTAATTTTTGAACTTTTAACTATGTGAATAAATGTTTTTTTTTTCTTAATTTATTTTTATGGATTATGGACATTTGCCCATATTTTTTCACTATTCCAGGGCAATCATAAGAGCTCTACTTTAAGGATAATGGGTTAATCTTTTTCTGCACTGGTTGAGTTTCTTTTCTTTCTTTACACTATCAGGTCCTGCTGATAGCATATTCCTATCCCAGCCCCTAAGTGGCCTGAAAGAGATCTGTTAAGTGATCCTCACTGCCATTAGAGCTCACAGAGGGGGTAGACAAGGACACAAACTAGGAAGTAATGTACAGAGGAAAACGTTAAAAAAACATTTTAAAAAATCCCAAAATCACATATAATAGTCACAAAGTACTTATCAAAAAATTTTTTGATAGTAGTGTAAAGTTTTACTTATATTGTTTAAAGTCCGTTTAACAGGGCCATACTACAGATATATGCTTGTGCAATTTGCAACTGTATATCTACAGATGATGGAGCATAGTGTATGTGAGAACATAGCCTGCCTCTACTGTACAGGGCAAAAGCTGTAAGGCATGCACATAGGGAGAACATACGCCTGAATAGAATGAGTCTATAAACTTGCAGCATATAGTACAGTCATGGCCAATAGTTTTAAGAATGACACAAATATTATATTTTCACATGATCTGTTGCCCTCTGGTTTTTATGTGTGTTTGTCAGATGTTTTTATCACATACAGAAATACAAGTGCAATCATATTATGATTAACAAAAGCTTTTATTGACAGTTAGAATGAGTTAATGCAGCAAGTCAATATTTGCAGTGTTGACCCTTCTTCTTCAGGACCTCTGCAATTCTCCCTGGCATGCTCTCAATCAACTTCTGGACCAAATCCTGACTGATAGCAGTCCATTCTTGCACAATCAATGCTTGCATTTTGTCACAATTTGTTGGTTTTTGTTTGTCCACCCGTCTCTTGATTATTGACCACAAGTTCTCAATGGGATTAAGATCTGGGGAGTTTCCAGGCCATGGACCCAAAATCTCTATGTTTTGTTCCCTGAGCCATTTAGTTATCACCTTTGCTTTATGGCAAGGTGCTCCATCATGCTGGAAAAGGCATGTTGATCACCAAACTGCTCTTGGACGGTTGGGAGAAGTTGCTCTTGGAGGACATTCTGGTATCATTCTTTATTCATGGATGTGTTTTTAGGCAAGACTGTTAGAGAGCCGATTCCCTTGGCTGAGAAGCAACCCCACACATGAATGGTTTCTGGATGCTTTACAGTTGGCATGAGACAAGACTGGTGGTATCGCTCACCTTGTCTTCTCCGAACAAGATGTTCCAACCATTCGGAAAGGGAATCATCAGAGAAAAGGACTTTACCCCAGTCCTCAGCAGTTCACTCCCTGTACCTTTGGGAGAATATCAGTCTGTCCCTGATGTTTTTTCTGGAGAGAAGTGGCTTCTTTGCTGCCCTCCTTGACACCAGGCCTTGCTCCATGAGTCTCCGCCTCACAGTGCGTGCAGATGCACTCACACCTGCCTGCTGCCATTCCTGAGCAAGCTCTGCACTGATGGTAGCCCGATTCTGAAGCTGAAACACTTTTAAGAGACTGTCCTGGCGCGTGCTGGTCTTTCTTTTGCGCCCTGGAGCCTTTTTGGCAACAATGGAACCTCTCTCCTTGAATTCCTTGATGATGTGATAGATTGTTGACTGAGGTGCAATCTTTCTAGCTGCGATACTCTTCCCTGTTAGGCCAGTTTTGTGCAGTGCAATGATGACTGCACGTGTTTCTTTAGAGATAACCATGGTTGACAGAAGAGAAACAATGATGCCAAGCACCAGCCTCCTTCTAAAGTGTCCAGTGGTGTGATTCTTACTTAATCATGACAGATTGATCTCCAACCCTGTCCACATCAACACCCACACCTGTGTTAATGGAGCAATCACTGAAACGATGTTAGCTGGTCTTTTTAAGGCAGGCCTGCAATGAAGTTGAAATGTGTTTTTTGGGGAAAAAGTTCATAGTGACAAGAAAGGCTTACAACATATTGTCTGCTTCATGATAAATAACAGTCATTTCTTATCTTTTCTAGATGTGAACAAGGCTATACTGGGTCAAGATGTGAAAGACTCGACTTATTCTACTTAAAAGAAGACAGGGGACAACTTGTTGTCATTGGCCTCATTATTGCTATGGTGGCGCTCATCATCGTCATCATCTGTATATGCATATGCTCCCAGTAAGATATCTATCAGCTCAGTTTGTATTAGATTGAGAGTTCCAGGAAACAAAACATGACCATATTTCTAGGTGTAAATAGTCCCGACCCACCCGTGATAGTTGTGACATGCCAGGGACTGTCTGCCTTCTCCACCGGGCCTCCAGCAGTGACATCAACTACATACACCGTATGTGCAAGCATCACTGCTGAGGCATGAAAAAGATGGATGTGCAAGCATCACTACACATTCCTTATTTGTAACATTTAAAGCTCTTAAACAATTTTCTTCATTCCAGTTTTTGTCTCAAGGTGTTCGGCTATGTTCACACGGCTGAAGTGCGGGACGTAATTACGCCCCACAAGTATGGCGTGGGGGCGCAGAGGGAGCGGGGGGCCGGCCCCTCGCCGGCCCATAGACTTGCATTACCAGCGGCGCGTAATCCATAGACGTAATCCATAGTTCTCTATGAGAACTGTGGATTACCATAATGAATGGGCCGGTTTCAGCCCGTAATTTGCGCACTCCGGCGCGTAACTACGGACCGAATTACGGCCCATTTTAAGCCGTGTGAACATGGCCTTAAAATAGTTATTGATCTTGTCTCGCATAGAGCGATGCAGACAGACATTCTTTTCTGCCAGTCCTACTATTAGACTGCGTAGTGCGTATGAAGGTGGTGGTTGGATTGATGTATAACTGATGTGGCTCATATTTAAGGTTTAAAGTGCTATTCTCACAAGGGCCTGTTTACGAGTCGACGGTCTCAAACAAGGAGGAGGGTTGCGCTTGCGGCCATCCTCACGATTCATTTCTATGGGAGTTACCAATACAACTGCGCAGGTGTGCTCCGCTATATTCGGAACGCTCATAGAAATGAATAGGTAGAATGGCCACAAGTGCCACCCTACTCATTCTCTGAGGCAGTCGGCTTGTAGAAAAGTGTTCTCCTCATTCTTGGAGATAGGCCTGCAGTGCTAAAAAAAAGAGCACTTAGGGTATGTTCACACAATGTACTGCGGCGCGTATAGTACGCGGTGCAGTACATCGTGTGTTTCGGGAGCTTGCGCTAATACGCGCTTACTCACGCGCAGGGCTGCCGTCAGAAATTTCGGGGCCCCCTACAGCTAAAACACCTGGGCCCCCATCAACCCCGCCCCCTGTCAACACCATCGCTCCGCCCCTAACAACCACGCCCAGCAACCACTGCCAACCAACTCCAGAAAAAAAAAATGCAATTGCGCCATTGTCTTTGGATTTAGTTCTTGTTGAATTCTACAACATACAGTTTATATTGCAGTAATGAGTACGTATACAAGGGCCAGCAAATAACACTGCATGATCAACGTGTGTCACCACTGTTACTGACCAAACCAGTATACCCAGTCCAATATAACCCAACAATATACAAAGACCGATTAGTACCGCCACCATATCATACATATGTGACTAATATTACTATGATGTTACTGACCAAACCAGTATAAGGCCGATATTACCAATATAACCACAATATAAGAGACCAAAAATACCGCACATCATCACCACATAACTCCAAAGATGCAGAATAAGGCACAATACTGTTACTGAATATAATCCATACACAATAAGACCAATATTCACCATTCAATGACCAAATGGGAACATATATGAAAACTGTCTGGTCTAAGACTTTCTTTGTTGCTCATAGCAACAACCCAGAGCGCCCCTTAGATTTTTCCAGAGCACTATAAAGGGGCGCTCTGATTGGTTGCTATGAGCAACAAAGAAATGCTTACACCTAGACAGTTTTCATACATAATGGTTGATACAAGTGCACACAGTACAGTTATATTTAGTGACTCACAGGTGACGTCGTCTGATATTCGTTCACTTTCCCTTTTCTTCTCCATCCGGCCGGCCACCATGAGATTTTCCTGGACACCACTCGTCCCTGCAGATTCAAACACAAACACCTGAGACTCACAATCCCACCTGTACACATCTCCCTATGACAACTCCCCATCCATGTTCCCCACATAGTAATAATTACCCTTTGGTGCCCTGGTAGCTAGTTTTATAGGGGCCCCCCAAAAGGTAAATAGATAGTGGGTCCCTGTAGGTAGGTAGCCAGGTAGAGGGTCCCCGTTAGTAGAGGGAGAACTCGAGTGGGGTTCATATGGAGGAAAAATTTAACGGGCCCCAAAAATTTCCAGGGACCATGAGTGGGCCCACAACATTCAGGAGCCCTTGACTGGGGGCCCCCCCAACCTTCAGGGGCCTTGAATGGGGCCCCCACAACCTTCAGGGGGTTTATGGGGGCCCCACAACCTTCAGGGGTTTTTGGGGGCTCCACAACCTTCAGAGGGTTTATGGGGGCCCCACAACCTTCAGAGGGTTTATGGGGGCCCCACAAGCTTCAGGGGGCTTATGGGGGCCCCACAACATTTAGGGGGCTTATGGGGGCCCCACAACCTACAGGGGCCTTATGGGGGGCCCCACAACCTCAAGGGCCTTATGGGAGCTCCACAAACTCTCGGGGCCTTATGGGGCCCCACAAACCACAGGGGCCTTATGGGGGCCCCACAAACGACAGGGGCCTTATGGGAGCCCCCACAGGACTGGCAAGTGGCCTGGCGCTACTGGCCACTTGAGATAGATCACTATGGCGCACAGTGCGACTCGCAGAGTGGGCCACTCCCCCTCAGTAGCGCCGGGCCCCTCCATTCCCCCTCAGAAGTGTCGGGACCCCCACTCCATCTCAGTTGCACCGGGCCCCTTCCCAGTCCGTGGGGCCCCCATAAGGCTCTGGGATATTTTGGGGCCCCTATAAGGCCCTGTATATAGTGGGGCCCCATAAAGCCCCTGTAGTTGTGGGGGCCTCATGACTTCAGGGGCCTTTAACGGAGCCCCACAAACTTCAGGGGGCCCCAAAAAGTTATGGGGCCTTGAATGGGGCCCCCACCACCTTTAGGGGGCCCCACAACTTTTTGGGGCCTTGCATGGGCCCCCCACACACTTCAGGGGCCTTACGTGGGCCCCCTAAATACAGGGGCCTTATGGGGGCCCCCCACAGGATGGTAAGTGGCCCCGGCCTTTCAGAGGGGGAGTGCAGGGGCCCGCGCAACTTTAAAGGGGGAGGGGGTCCAGCGCTATTGAGGGGAGAGGCCCGGCGCTGCGATCACGGCTGCGCGCCATAGTGTCTCTATCATACTAAACTTAACTTACTTCTCTTCAGAGCGCAGCAGCTCCGCGACTGAGCAGCCGGGGGCC
Source organism: Phyllomedusa bahiana (assembly GCA_025379985.1). NCBI lineage: Eukaryota > Metazoa > Chordata > Amphibia > Anura > Hylidae > Phyllomedusa > Phyllomedusa bahiana. The sequence continues at coordinate 110,855 of JAODAL010006228.1, read as the reverse complement.
CCTCCTCCTTCCTCGGCTGTGGCAGGGAAGCGCGATCATTTGAATCAGTGAGGCCGCCCCCGGCCGGAGAAAGGGGGAGGGCCGCCCGGCTGCTCAGTCGCGAGCTGCTGCGCTCTGAAGAAGAAGTAAGTTAATACAGAGTTCAGTATGGTGCGCAGCGTGACGCAGCGCCGGGCCCCCTCCCCTCATGGCTGGACCCCTCCTCTCCACCTTAGTTGCGCCGGTCCCCTGCACTCCACCTCTGCAGCGCCGGGGCGCAGTGGGGGATATATCATGGTAGGGAGAAAAGGCCTGCGGCCTCTTCTCTCTACCATTATAATGAAGCAAGGGGGCGGTACCTGCTGTCGGCGGCGGGCCCCCCCCTTGCTTCACATTCTGGCCGGGCCCGGTATGGGAGTACTGGTTGTACCCCCCTATCGGCGGCCCTGCTCACGCGGGGCAAGGGGGCGGCAGCCCGCCGTCCCCATAGACATTCATTACTCGCGGCGCGTATTCGATGCAAGTAATTGACATGTCACTTATCTCTCCGTGCGTACAATACAATCGTATTGTACGAGCGGGGAGAGGAGGCGTAATCCACAGTTCTCTATGAGGACTATGGATTACCGTAATTTCGGTGTGCATCTCGCCCGTATTAGAGCGCAAATATGTGGCGAAATGTGCTCCAAATTTACGCCGTGTGAACATACCCGTAGTAGAAACAGTGATTTAAGTATAAGCCTTAGAAATTTAACACTTCGCACATACAAGTACAATCAGCACCAGATGTACCTACAGTATAATCGCATTAAGTGTGTGTCCATGGACTGCAGTGGGAGGAGAATGTCTGCAACGGAAATTTACATAAAAACACTGAACTTGGGTAGGACAGAGCAGTTTCAGCACAGCTGTGACATGACCAAAATGGTTGTGACACCTGCACCAGGGACTTAATTTGCTTAATAAGTGGCTGCACAGATTTACAGGTCAAAACCAACAAAGCCGTGCGTGAGAATCAGTGAACAGTGATTGTTTATGGCTGCCTGGTTATGTTGGTGTTGACTTTTTATTCACTGGTGCAGTTCTGCACCGCGATTGTGCCAAAACCGCTCTGTGTTCCTATTTTATGTAAGGAAATTATTTGGGTGACATCTACGTAACTTGACGCCGACACACCAGTTCTAAATAGATATAGAGGAGTGTAGAATACGACATTGGCGCATAGAGTGTTATGTGCCAAACTTTGTATTGCAGTTTTGCACCAAACTTTGCCGCATTCTAGGCACATTAAAATGTGTCGTGCCAGACACATATTGCATCAAGGTCCGCCGTGCGCTTGTTCATACGTCAAGAAAACAGTGCGTCGGCTATTTTTTGGTGCAATATATGCCAAAACAATTATGTAGGGGAGTTCATAGATTACACCCATTGTTTTTATATATTTTTAGGCAATTTTAGTAACATCAGACAAAAATTGTAAAGCCATAGATGACTTAGACTCTACCCATTAAAAGGGCTTCAGCCTGAGGCCCCAGATAATCTGTTCCTACAGGCTCATGAGAATTAGGGTTGTGCTCATAAATTTGCATATCTCAAGAAGAATTCTATTTTGGGCCGGGTGCAAGAAAGGGGGTTTTTAAACTGGATCTAATCAAAACAGGGGCAGGTGTTTTGTGTTAAAAATGGCTGACACTCACCATCAACAGCTGGGATTACAGAAAAATTTGTTACAGTTGTTTTAACCCTTAGTTTCCCACCATCATTGTGACCATAGTTTATAAACCGATATACTGGAGGGGGTGCACTCATGTTTACATAATTGATCACCTCCCCTGTGACTTGACTTGTTGGCATGGCTGCCGGAGCTGTTTTTGCTCTTTCTATAAAAAATTCAGAAAATTTTTAATAAAAATGCAAAAAACTGTAAATTAAAATTTTTTTTTTCATATAAAGAAATTTAAACCCCCAGGGGCCAAACCTTGGAAAAAAAAGTTTAAAGGGGGTTTCTCAAACAATAAAGCCCCCAAAATGTAGAGAAAAACCCCTTTAAAAGGGGGAAAACTTTTTTATTTAAAATCCTTTTTTGGCATTGAAAGGGGTGGTTTCTGGTTCCACTAGAGCGTAGAAGCCAGGTCTGTGCTATAGCAACCAGTGCTGGCAGCCTATCAGGGTAGATCAAAAAAGGTCTTAGCTTAAACGACCAGAGCCCGATGCAGCCCAAAAAAGAGGGGGTATTAGGAATAGGTAGGGGAAATTTAATAAATATATTCAAAGTGACTTTTTTTTTGCAAGATCTTTAAAAATAAAAAGCAATCCTTTTAGTAACAACCCCTTAAGTTATAGTTAAGTTTTTTAAAATTTTTAAAAAAATATTGATTTTAAATCACCCCCAAAAAACCTGACATAGGCCTTTGGGACAGTAAAGACAAAACAAAGCCAAACAATAAAAATTATTGGCCCCCTGGGAAAAAAAAGGTTTTATTTTTTTAAGTGTAAAACATAATGATAATTATATACGTTTGCTTTTACTGACCCATAGAAGAAAGTTAATGTGATTTTTGAGCTCCATAGAAAAAAACCCAAAAAAACTGAAAATACTCTCATCCAAATTTGCTGCATTTGGAAAGGATTAAATAAGGATTTAATAACACTATTATTAAACAAAGAGTGAAGAAATCAGGCAATACCTTTTATAGGCTGAGTATATCTGTTTGCTATCAGGTGGTGATTTGTAGCCTCCACAGTTCACACATAGGGTGCCATGAAGTTAGTATGGATATTAAGCCCATATTGCACAGTTTGAAACTTTTGCACTAACTTCCCATTCCTTCCGCTCCCTCTGTGTCTTAGAGTGTCCCATTAAGACAACAATCTGCAAATCTTCCATAGAGTGGTCTTCTCCGGAGAAATGTGCGGCCACTGGGAGATCAGTTCTGCTGTTATTAATGGTGAATCTGTGTGAGGCCTGTGGTGGGACACTGCACACACATAATCAGGTACACTGTTTTGGAAGACCTGCAGGAAAGAAACCATAAAAAATAATAAAATGACCCTTAAAGTTTACACACCCTGAACTCTTAACATTATGGGCCACATGTATGAAAACTGTATAGCAACCAATCAGAGCGCCCCTCTCATTTTTCCAGAGCACTATATGAAAGGAGAGGGGTGCTCTGATTAGTTGCTATGGGCAACAAGGTGAGTTTTAGACCTAGACAGTTTTCATATATGTGGCCCTATGTATTGCTTCCTCTTGAGTCATAGATCCTTGCAGCCCTTTGTAAATACGCCCCTTTTTGTTTCAGATCTTTGACAGTGTGTACTCTATGCACAGCTAACTGACCAGTATTTTCTGCCATCAATTTTGGCTAAGTTTCCTGTGCCTATTTAGCTCAACCCCCACAGCGGGAATTAACCACTATTTATTATTATACGGATGGTGTGCTGACCTATCACCAAACCTACCATTTCTGGCTATGAACATGAAGTCACTTATGGTCTTTCCAATCCAAATTGCTCCAGATTATTTTGTTGCAGGAGTTTTTAGCCTTCTCTAGTTGCTGTCAGTGTATTGTAAGTAGCTGCTTGTGTTGGTAATGCAGCAATGGCTTTTTCTGGCCACGGCACCATTTTAGTCATTATTGTGCATGCTGAAACATTCCCACCACTTTGTTTCCGAGAAGCCTCTTTTCAGTAGAAGTTGCATGTGCTTGTGCAATTTTTTTCTTTGCATCCCGACAATTTATTTCTAGTACTTGTTTCTGAAATATTTATTTATCTACTTCACCTTGAAATGGTATTTATAGTTTTTAAATCTTTGGATATCTTTTTCATCCTTTTTCTAATTTATAAGGTTGCACTGCTTTCCTCACAGATCTCCTGACACTTCTTTTGCTTTTCCCATGTTTCAGTTACTAATAAGGGCCGTTCACACGGCTTATTGCAGGGACAGATTGCAGCCATATTGCGCGCCGTACTGCGCTGCAATATGGCTGTAATCCATCCCAGCCATTACGGTAATCCACAGTTCTCATAGAGAACTATGGATTCCGTCTCCTCTCCCCGCTCGGCGAATATGTGACATGTCAATTATTTACAGCGTGTACGCGCCGTAAATAAGGAATCCGTCCCGCATTTACGTCTGCAATAAGCCGTGTGAACCGGGCCCTAGATAAAGGATTGCTCAAAAGTTAGAAAATGTGTTGACTGTTAAGAGATGTACATTAGGTACAAGACCCAAGTGTGGATACATAGCCTTCCTTGCTATTTGCAAGCTTGGATTTGTATTATCAGCCCAGGCATTTACAGTTATATGAGCAGTGCAATCTGTGATTTCAGTTATCATTAGGAGTACTAAAGAATGCTTACAATTCTTTGGACAAATATAAGATCAAAATATATATTTTATGACATACGTTAGTGGCTACCTTCAGTTAAAAAAAAGTTGCCCTAAGTTTTAGTCTGCATCTTTCTTCCTCCATTAATTTTTTTTTCTCATTCAAAAAAGAACTTTATTGAAATACAGAATGTACAAAGCAGAGTACATGTATGATTGAGTAAACGGACTGTGTCCAAAAGTAACAAAGAGCAAAATAACCTATGTGCGAACTTCCGCATAAACAAGTTAAAGATAATAAATGGTAATACCATAACAGGATTATAGAAATCAAAAGAAATAAAAACAGAATAAAGAACTGATGAGTGTTCAGCACCATCTTGTTATGACCGTAAATAAAAGTGCTATTGTATCAACACCAAATCTAGCCCTCCATTAATTTTTTGACCCTGTTCTACAGCTCTTGAGGGATCATTTGTGCTGACAGGCACTGATGCTGAGGATAGTGTAATTCCCCTCCTCTGTAGTTTTCCACAGGTACTCTACTTTTTTCTTTACACATGTACAGAGCCTTAGCAATTTCCCTTTCTCCTATAAGAGCTCATGTGTGTGTGTTAGCTACAGTCTGTATAAGCTGCACTACTTCACTACTTCTTCACCCCCTCCCCCCCTCTTCACACTCTGATGTGCTGTATACAACCATGTTTTCGTTCCTGCTATCACTAAGAGAGGATTAGAGAGAGCCATTGAAGCAGTGCTGTGATGGATTTCTGTCAGATTCAGCAGCAGCACCTCCCGCTAGTTGAAGGCCTTACACAGACTTCACTGCAGCTAAATGGTAGTTAAGGCTATTTAGAAAGTTGCTTGCTTTTAGAAAGAAAATGAACAGTAAAACACAATTTCACGCAAAGTTTTCTGGAATTTTTAATAGTCTTAGTAGTCAATATTCCTTAATGAGTAAATTGTGTTTTGCAGGATTACTCATAGTCTACTTGGGCTATGTAAACTTATGAGCACAACCATAAATCCATTACTGAATACTGTAAAAGTTATACAAAAGTGAACTGTATGCAGTTTTACCATTGTTTGACATCTGAACTAAGATAACAATTTGTTCATAGTAGTAATGGACTGGGCTCTAAGGGTGGTTGTCATCACTGTAAATGAAATAGTAATTACTATCATTTATAATCGTCAGTCTGTCTGTGGGGTGACATCACTCCTTGCTCTCTCCTCTCTCAGCTAATCAGATACAGAGTTATGAACTGGTATGCAGGTAAACATAGAAACTGGTGCGCACCCAAGAGTACATGAAATGCCTCCTATCTAATGATTAAAGTAATTTATTTAGAAAAAGTCTTCATTTAACTTTCCATTCATATTGAAAGCTAATCTTTGTAGTGAGAAAACCCCTATAAACACAAGACATCTTTTTTGCAGTCACTGTAGAAAAGCAAACAGAAGAAAAATGAAAGGAAAGGAAATGGAAAGCCTCAGTAATGACCCCGAAGAAAAAATGGAAGAGACACATTTTGCCTGAAGGTAAATGGCTTGTCTTTATCTTTTCTTCTATTTGCTGAAAGTTTGATGTCAGATTGCTGTAAATAAACTCGATTCAGCTAAAGCTTCCCTCTCCATACAGAACCACAGAGAACAATCGAGCCAATGCAGTCCTATTTGGCCTATGTTTGCTTTATTTGCTTTCTGTGGCAGACACAAAAATGTGTAGACTAGGCTATTGTGTCCTTCCCCGAAAGGGAGTATGTTGCGCAAATTGTAGTTCTAGATCATATTTGTTCTATTGTACTCTTCGCCTCTGCCGTGGTCAAGGTACCGCTTTTGCATGTTATCCTGACGGATACCCTTTTAAAAAAACGGATTACGCAATACATACTATAATCGGTAAGCGATATGACAGTGTTAACATTATAGTGTCAGATAATAAAATGAATTTTGGCATATTATTACTATCAAGGAACATATGTTTTGATATTCATGTATTCACACAGGTTCCAATGAAGCTACAATACCTGCAGGCAGGTTTCATGCTGCTGTTACCAAAAAGAATAAGCTGCATCATTGGTTGATAATGAAGAAAAGTGGATGGCTCATTGAAAACACTGGGACTGTAGAACAAATTTTTTGTAAAATTTGATATTATACAAACTTTTTCGGTACGTTCTGTAGTCTTCTGTTACAGTATACCCAAGCCTTCTCATCTATTAGATATTAGTTTTTTGTTTATTTCTATTACATAATTGTCTAGATGTTAGATTGCTGTCGAAGAATGACAATGGGAATTTGTATATAGAAAATATTATATTTATGTAACTTTTAGCTACATTATGACCAATACATTATTTGTATGTGTGACTAGAAGTATTTAGAAAGTGCTCAAGTTTTATACATGTTTCTGTTACATCTGTGGAGAAAAGGCGGATGAAAATGTGAAAGCGGAGTAGAAGGAAACAAAGGTGATGTTAGTGGTCAATGGATCTGCCACTGCTATCAGCCGCATGTGATCCCACTCTTGCCAATATTCTTTCTGTGCATTGCTGCTCATGCATTTTATCATGTAAAATCTGTTTTTATGCTGCAGCTGTAGTATATATCAATACCGACTAAGGAAAAAAAATTAAAGTGAACCCTACACATGTTCTTACAAAGGCTAGGTCTACACAGCACAGGATTTGGGTCGGTTTTTCAGTGGATTCAGTATTTCTAATCCGCTGAAAAACCGACTAATTAGTGCTGTGTACACTTCAAGAGAAAATCCATGTTGTGGTCTATAAGGCACAGATTTTTTACTGAGGTTTTCCTAAAACAAAAACCGACCGGCGGAATATAGAACCTGTTCTAAAATCTGCGGGACCGATGTCAGTTACCAGCTACCAAAAAGTACTTGGCCGTCGGGAAACCAAAATCCGACTGCCGTTTTTTGTGCAAAAACGGCTCAAAAAATTTCTGTGTGTATCTAGCCTGACAGAACTCATTTTTATTAGCCAGAACTGATCATTTTTGTGTTGTAAACACAGCAATACAACTAATTGGTGTCACAGAATGGAAGGGTGACTAGAACCATGAGTAGGTGATTGCTGCCACATTCCTTTACACGCCCCTCCAGTTAGGATTAAACAGAGCCTGTCCACTACTTTATGCTGCCTGAACAATGGGCAGCATGAAATAGCTGCAAGTTACCCAGTCCCAACTATGTGGTTTTTACCCCGAAACGCTGCGGCATTCCTGGGGTAAAACATCCAGTAAAGGTGACACCCGGGTATGGGAAGAAACCACTGTGCCCGGGAGAGAAAAGTCTGATGTGCATCTTCAACCCACCCCCTTAGCTATCATAACAGCTCTCGCACAGGTTTGTCTATAGGGAGAGAGCTGGTCAGTTAAGTTGAGGTAGCAGGGAGAAGACTCACGTCAGACTCATCTCTCCCAGTCGCAGCGACTTCTACATACATCCGGCCCAACTTCACTGGATGTTTTACCCAGGTACGCAGCAGCATTACAGTGTAAAACCCCACACGGTTAGAACCGCGTAACCTGCAGCTATTTCATGCTGCCGGTCTTTCGGCAGCATAAATTAGTTGACAGATTCCTTTTAAAGACTCCATTAACATATGGTAACAGGGATATTTTAAGGGGACTAGGAATACTGGTGCTCCCTATTTCCCAGTGGAAAAAAAAAAGGTTAAAATAAACCTGTCCAGAGGTTTATGCTGCTCTATCTGAGAACAGGGTATGTTAGACAGAGAGAAGATGAGCTCTATGATATATAGGTTTATATCATTTTGAGCGGGATTTTTGAGTAAAAAAGCTAAATAAATCCTGATAGGACTCCTTTAAGAGACAGTGCAAGTCCTGCTCACCCCAGCCACATACAGTGATTGTCAGTTTTCTCTGTGCACACACTGATATATGAAAAACTATTAATCACTGTATGTGGGTGCAGTAAACAGGACTTTCACCCTTTTATAAGAAGTCCTATCAGGATTTACAATGTTTTTTACTCCTTTAATCCTGCTCAAATTCATATAAACCTATATCACAGAGCTCAGCTCCTGTCCCTCTGTCATATCCTGCACTAAGTTATGGCTCTACAGAGTACTATAACCCACCTGGTAGGTAGTGTTCACGGATAATTGCCACTAGCACAATCTGTAAGTAATGACAATGTCAGAGCTAACTATAATAGTGCAGGCTCTAGAATTCTGCCCAGTAATTATACCTAGTAATTGTCACTTGCTGTCTTACTGCCAAAATACAAAGGTCATTTTACAGATAACTGTATAAAAATGAGATGTTAATATGAAATCATATGCACTCCTATAGGATACTTCATAGATACTATTTTATTTGAATTCTATTTATTTATGTATAGCAGGCATGTAATATTACTAAGTACATTCTTTAGTAGCTTATAATCAGTATTTTATGGTTTATTATACTCGATATCTCATTTAACTTTATTCGGTACATCCTAGAGATAAAACATATCTCCTCCCCATACTTTACCTGTATTGTTGTTGGTATAGAAGTGTTGTGCGTAGGCTCAGGCACCTATTTTTATACAGTGCAATCACTAGTTCTGGAATGTTATCCTGTTGAATGCAGATTACTGGATCTGATGGTCTGTACTGCCCTGAAAATGAACCACAAATTCCTTTACTTTAGTGCTGATCTCTATTCTTCTCAATGACTAGGACTCTCAGACAATACTAAATATCTGAAAATCTAACATACACGGCTCAAGTTTAATGCGTATTCCGATGCTTATAATGTGTTGGAAAACACGTGAAAACCATGTTGTACACGTTCAGTGATGGTATACGCCATAATGCACAGTGTGAATTACAATGCATCATTTTTCACCACAGACCTGAAATCTTCAGAAAAGATATGTTTCATGCACAAAACAAGTCAGGACAAAGATCGGCTTCATTGAGGGGGTCTAGATTGTGGCACAATTTCTCCCACATTTGCCACAGCAGATTTCTATCTCAGATATTTATAAAAGGCATATCAAAAGCGGAACAGGTGTCCTCTAACCCATGAATGTCTGAGATGGGGATACCACTTTATGTTCTACTAATACCGAATTAAAGAGACATGTAGAAACCCATGTATAGAGATCTGTTTGTATTGTTTATGTAGTGATTTCCCAGCACAGGACCAGGGCATAATGCGATTTTTAGTATTAGGGCGCGTCCCCACTGCACAGGACAAATACCGGACGGTTTGCCGGACGGCATTTGTCCGGTTTTGCGGCCGCGGGGAGGGGGGGGGGCTTTTCTACGCGATGAGCAGAGAAAAGCCCTCCCCCTCCACATTGACATGCACAGATTCCGTCCGGAAAGTGGGCACAGCTGCAAGGGTTTTCCATAGAGCACCATTGTGCTTGTTTTCGGCCGGTTTTTCAGGCGGTCTGAAAAACCGCAAACCAGCTGAAAAACCGTCCGAAAACCCGTGCAGTGGGGACATGGCCTTAGAGAAGGAAATTGGTGTAACTACAATCCATGACACATTACGATACCGTGTATTGTAAACCATAGGGACAAAACAACAGAGCATAAAACTGTTTTTTTCTAACATGAACTGTTGTTATCCTTCTTTTATGCAACATTATTTCATTTTTGTTTTTGCTTTACTACCAGGAATCCTATAATTTAGATCTAAATCAGCTGATATACAAAAACAAAAATATAAGAATTTGCAATACCCTAACATTTTCCATTTACATGATTTTTCAATTCAGTATTTTATTATAAAAAAAAATACTGATAAATCAAATAATGATATATTAAACATGCAAAACAGCTTGTTTAACCATATACCATGGAAATAATATCAGCCAGATTAAGTAAAGAAATCTATGATAAATTATACACCAGGACCCTCACCAGTCCCCAAAATGGAATGTGAAGTCCTTGTTTCCAGTAGAGAAGTGACTGCTCATTTGTACTGTCCTTCTGTCCTTTACTGTACTTCTCATAAATCAATGTGATAGCTTGTTGCCGCTTCTTATTTGGCGAGGACTGGTATTAGGGCGACAGATGAAATTTTTTTTTGCCAAATTTCATTACATAATATATTCTAGTGCCCTTTTTTTGCCCTGCTCTACCGGTAAAAATCAGGGATTCAGGCTTGTCGCATTTCGGGCCGGGAAAAACCATTTGAAAGTGAAATGCCAGGGAAATGCACCAAAAAATGCCATTGGCTTTAAACTATTTTTAAGGGGTTCTGGGAAATTCCGCTTTACATGCCCCCCAAGATCGCTGCAGGCACTATGTAATGCACCTGATTCTGGCGTATGGGAGCGATTTGAGTTAAAGTGAACTGGGCTGCGCTGGATATCTAGCTGAAAAGACGCCAAATAGCCCCATTCTACTGGCCCTTTAAATTTGATGGGGTCCCCAAAATTTTTATAGATGATTATTCACATATTATCAAATTTCATTATTATTCATAATAGCAAAATTGTCTATGCATCTGTGACCAACTAGGCGATTCTCTCTGCATGTCTTCTCACGTGTATATGAAAATAGGGTTAAATCTTTTAAAATCTATTATTACTTTTTTTGGGATTAAAAGATTGCCTTCTGTACAGAAAAATTAGTATATCTAAGCAAATTTTAAGATTCTTTAATAGTTATTGGATATGCACATATACTAGTAATAACTAACCTTTCCTTTTTATCAGAATGCTTTACCTGAAATGACCTGTAGATGATGCTATTAGCTTTTGCTATTCATCATTCTGCATATACAGTGAGGAAAAAAATTATTTAATCAGCCACTAATTGTGCAAGTTCTCCCACTTAAAAAGATAAGAGAGGCCTGTAATTGACATTATAGGTAGATCACAACTATCGGAGACAAAATGAGAAAACAAATCCAGAAAATCACATTTGGATGATCCAGAAGAGTCCGGGGAGACTGTTATACGGTCCGATGTAACCCAAGTAGAACTGTTGGGGAGAAACACAACTCGTTGTGTTTGGAGGAGAGAAAATGCTGAGTTGCATCCAAAGAACATCATACCTACTGTGAAGCAGGGGGGTGGCAACATCATGCTTTGGGGCTGTTTCTCTGTTTACATGAAAGAATGAATGGGGCCATGTATCGTGAGATTTTGAGTGCAAACCTCCTTCCATCAGCAAGGGCATTGAAGATGAAATGTGGCTGGGTCTTTCAGCATGACAATGATCCCAAGCACACCACCAGGGCAATGAAGGAGTGGCTTCGTAAGAAGCATTTCAAGGTCCTGGAGTGGCCTAGCCAGTCTCCAGATCTCAACCCCATAGAAAACCTTTGGAGGGAGTTGAAAGTCCATGTTGCCCAGCGACAGCCCCAAAACATTACTGCTCTAGAGGAGATCTGCATGGAGGAATGGGCCAACATACCAGCAACAGTGTGTGCCAACCTTGTGAAGACTTACAGAAAACGTTTGACCTCTGTCATTGCCAAAAAAGGATATATAACAAAGTATTGAGATGAACTTTTGTTATTGACCAAATACTGTACTTATTTTCCACCATAATGTGCAAATAAATTCTTCTTTCCAAATCAGACTTTTGATTCTCTGGATTTGTTTTCTCATTTTGTCTCTCATAGTTGAGATCTACCTATGATGTCAATTACAGGCCTCTCTCATCTTTTTAAGTGGGAGAACTTGCACAATTGGTGGCTGCCTAAATACTTTTTTTCCCCACTGTACTCCCAAGAGACATGATGTAGAAAAGAACTAGACCAAAGCGTTCTGCTGTACAAAAAGATACAATAACACTTAAAGCACTTCAATAGACTGTTATAGTCACCGGTGCCAATATGCCCTCCATAATATTGCCAGCCAGAATGCCCGTTTAACAACAGTGCCATCATACATTGCTAACAATACTTGCTAAAGAGAACTCATGGCTAATGACAGCCAGAGTGTCCCCATTAACAGACCTGGTTACCAAATTCAACATATACCCATGTGTCACATTCTGTCCAGGAGCTGATCTCTTTTAGCAGAGATAACCAGTATGGTATATGTCCAGCAAACTATTTATGATGACATACAGCAATAACAGTGGTGCTCACTATACAGACAAATAATATGTATACATTCATTTTGCATCTTATAACGCCATTATGTATTACAATATTTACTATTCTCAACTATTTAGCTGGGTTCCCAGACACACTGGGCATTTGTTAGGCTCTCCTGACAGTCTAGACCAGGGTTTCTCAACTTCAGTCCTCAGGACCCACCAACAGGTCATGTTTTCAGGATCTCCCACAGATTGCACTGATAATAATGATATCACCTGTGCAATGTTGAGGAAAGCCAGAAAACATGACCTGTTGGTGGGTCTTGAGGACTGGAGTAAAGAAACACTGGTCTAGACTGTTTAGGACTGCTAATCAGTTTCTTGACTTTCTTCAAACTTTTAGGGCTTGTCCCCATAGCAGGGTTTTCAATCGGTTTTACAGACGGTTTTCAGATTTAAAAACCGTCTGTTATCCTTCTGTCAACCTTTTACATTGATTTATATAGAAAATCAGTGCAGGGATCCACAATGCACGGTTTTTCACACCACCGGCGTTCCTAAAATCTTAGAACATGTTCTTTCTTCCGCCTGGTTTTCGGGCAGAGCATAAACATGTGGGTGCAAGAGCAACGGCTTGAATCCACAAACTGCAGACAAAAGCCGCCCCTCTATGTGTCAAAAAAAGAAAAAATACCGGTCAGAAAATCCGACCGATATTTTGTCTTTGCCATGGGAAAGACGTTTTGAATACGTTTTTCGGATCCGAAAACTGTATTCAAAAGCGCTGCATAAAATAAATCCAACACATACCCAAAGTGTGGGGCATGTTTGGATGCGTTTTTGCTGCAGCATAAATGCACCCTATAGTATTAATAAGGGCGTCTGCTGAGTCAAACAGATCAAGACATGTCAATTCTTTGAACGGATCTGAAAGACGCGACACAAAGACGCATGTAAAACATGCATCGGCGATCACTTGTCTGAACGCCGATGCATGTTTTACATTGAAAGCAATGGAAAAACACACTGTACATTAATACTGCACATTTCTTCACAAAACACGCATCCATGGGCTTATTGTAGAGGGACCTGCTGCTGAACTAAGTTAATTAACTGCTGTGGCAGGTAAAATCAAAGCATTAGGGTACTTTCACACGGAGCATTTTTGTATGTGTTTTTTGTGCAGAAAGGAACAGCAGTTAATGTTAATTTCTGCACACACAAAAATGCATCAAACACACCAAAAAAGCGCTTTAAAAAATGCTCCAAAAACGCTCTGTGTGAAAGCACCCTAAAGGTATGTTTTTGATGCATTTTCCGCTCCCAAAACAGCATAAAAAAGCCTGCAGTTAATTTTCATTGATTCCTATGTTAAACAGCGTTGTAGTTCTCACATGACTAGGTTTTTCTGTGCTTCTTTGGCAGCTGTTTTGGGCGCTGAAAAGAAGTGTCATGTCAATTCTTGAAGCGCTTTCACCACTCAAAATCTCTATAGGAATTAAAGGAGAGCTTCAAAACCTCGTCCAGAGGTTTTAGACACGTTTTTGGAGCATTTTTCGGTGCGGTTTTTGCCCTGGCTATTAATTTGTATGGATGAAAACAGTGTTGAAAACCTCGTCCAAAACCTTGTCCAAAAACATGTCAAAAATGTGCAGAGAAACGCATCTAAAACCTATTCTGAAGAAGTGTGTTTCAGGCGAGGTTTTGATGCTGTTTTGGATGCTGATAAATCAGCATACAAATTGTGTGAACATACCCTAAAGGTGCTTTCACATGGAGTGTTTTTTGGTGCATTTTTTATGTGTTTTTGGATATATTTTTTGGCCAGAAATGTACGGCATTAATTGCTGTGCCTTTCTGCACAAAAAACGCATTAAGAAACGCTCCATGTGAAAACACCCTAAGTACGACAATCCCAGAAATTTTGTTACTGGCTTGAAAGACCCCTTTAACCACTTCCCGACATGCATATGCATACGTCCTAGGGGGAAGTGCGTTCCCGCAAATGGACGTATCCATACGTCCTGGCGATCGTGTAGACTTACAAGCGAGCCCCGCACGATCGCGACCTGGGACCAGCAGTATATTACCGCTGGCCTCATGCCCCATCACCCACGGCTGGAGTGAGCTCTGCCCGTGAGTGTTTAACCCCTTTGCTCCGACGATTAAGATCGTCAGAGCAAAGTCACAGGCAAGAGGAGGGAGCTACTACCAGACGGCCCGGGGACATGAAAATCACTTCCCGGGTCGTCTGTGACGTCACCATGCCCACAATGCATTGTGGGCATGGTGATTGACAGTCACCATGGCGACCAGTACACAGCAGCAATCCTGTGTACTGGCCTGCCTTGTAACAGCAATCTGAAGATTGCTGTTACAAATCCCCTCTGGGGAAAAGTGAAAAAAGTGTAAAAAAGTAAAAAAAAAAGTGAAACACAAACACGAAAAATAAAATAAAAACACGTACACCGTCCTTTTCCCCTTTACAAACGGCAATTGCCCCAAAAAAGATAAAAAATAAAGTACCCATATTTGGTATCGCCGCATGCATAACGACCCTCCCTATAAACATGTCATATTAATTAACCCACACAGTGAATGCTGTTAAAAGAAACAAAAAAAAAACAAAGAATTGCGATTTTTGTTCATCCCGCAGCACATAAAATGGAATAAAAATGATCAAAAACTCATATAAACACCAAAGTTGTACCAATGAAAACGTCAGTTTATCCCGCAAAAAAAAGGTCCTTACACTTTTCTGTATACGCAAAAATAAAAAAGTTATGGCTCTCAGAAGATAGCGATGCATAAATATTGTTTTAAACAATAAAAACACTTTTTTTTTTTAAAGTGCTTCAACATAAACAAAACTATATAAACTGGTTATCACCATAATCGTATAGACCCACAGAGTAAATCTAACTTATCATGGATACTGCACAGTGAACGCTGTTAAAAATAAAAAAAGCACTACTAGGATTGCAGTATTTTCTTCACCCTGCCTTCCAAAAAATGGATTTAAAACTGATCAAAAAGTCTTGTCCCCCAAATTATGATACCAATAAAAATGTCATCTCATCCCACAAAAAACAAGCCACTAAACAGCTCCATACACAGAAAAATAAAAAAGTTGTGGCCCTCAGACTTTGGCGAAGCAAAAACGTGTTTTCCTTTTTGAATAAAAGTGTTTTTAGTGTGTAAAAGCAGTAAAACATAAAAAATATACAAATTGGGTATCGCTGTATCGACCTGCTGAGTAAATGCCTCACAAAAACCTTAATAAAAAGTGATCAAAGTGTCATATGCCTCCCATAATGGTACTAATAAAAACATCTAATCACCCTGCAAAAAACAAGCCCATAATCAGTTCCGTATACTGAAAAATTAAAAAGTTATGGCTGTCAGAATAGGACAACATAGAAACACATTTTTTTATAGATCTATTTCTATTGTGTAAAAGTAATAAAACATAAAAAACTATATAAAATTTATATCATTGCAATTGCACCGACCCACATAGGAAAGTAATCCTGTCATTTATCCTGTACAGCGAACACTGTAAAAATGAAGCCCAAAAAACAATGCTAAAAAAATCTATGGAACACCTGTGTGCCCAAAGTGCACAATACACGCTTAGAAGAGATCCATGAGGTGTGTTGAATCCAAAATGGGGCGACTTCTGGAAGGTTTCACCTGTTCTTGTACTTTGGGGGCTTTGCAGATGCGACATGGCACCCACCAAAATCTGCGTTTCAAAAGCCAAATAACGCCCTGCCATGTGCCCAAACAGCAGTTTACACCCACATATAGGGTTGACGAACTTGGAAAAAATTGTGTAACAAATTTTGGAGTGCTTTATTTCCAGGATGCCTTGTAAAATGAAACATTTTCAGCTAAAATTGTAGATTGTAGGAAAAAAAAAATATTTTCATTTTAACAGTCTAACGCTAAAAACTATTTGTGAAATGCCTACAGGGTCAATATCCTCACTACAACTCTGGATATATTCCTTAAAGGGTGTATTTCCAATGTGAGGTCTTTTTAGGGGAGTTTATTAAGTTTTAGCACCTTAGGGTGTCCGCAAACTTGTAATGGCACCTAAATAAAATCGTATTGAAAATGAGACCCCAAAGCCCAGTAGTAGGTGATTCTCCTGTTGTGAGACTTGTAGGTGAGTTAAATAGCGCTCTAGGGTCACATATGGGATATCTCTAAAAACGGCAGAATTAGGGGAATCAATTTTGAGATGCATTTCCCTGGGCACATCTACCGTGTTTCAGTGAATAATGGATAAAATTTAAAATCTGCAAAAAAAAAGTGAAATTTTTAAATTCCACCTCCACTTTGCTTTAATTTCTGTGAAATACCAAATGGGTTAGTACACTTCCTAAATGAACTTCTGAATACTTTAAGGGGTGCAGTTTCTTAGATGGAGTCATTTATGGAGGTAACATACAGGCTACTCCAAACAATCTCAGAACTGGACTGGTCCCTAAAAAATGTTGCAAATTTTCTTGAAAATGTGAAAAATTACTACACAATTTCTAAGCCTCCTTAAAAATATATTTAAAAAATGATGCCAACCTACAGTAGACATATGGTAGATGCCAGTTATAAACTATTTTGTGTCGAATAATGCAGAATTTTTTGAACTTTGAAAATGGCAAATTTTGATATTTTTCACAAATAAACAAAGATTGTATGGACCAAAGTTTCTTACTATTAAAGCACAGTGTGTCATGAGAAAACATTTCCTGAATCACATGGGTAGCGTAACACATCAGATTTCGAAAATGGGGCTCTGTCAGGAAGGTCAAAACTGGCTGTGGTAGTAAGGGGTTAAAGTGGGCTAGGAAGAGGATAAAACTGAAAAAGATAGAACTCACCTTTCCAACCAGCTCTGTTCCAGGGCTGAGCTCCAATCCAAGACGGCATAATTAATGGCATGTGACCCTGAAGCCTATCACAGGCCTCAGTGGTCATGTGCCATTCAACGAAGAGACCTGAGAGCCTGCAGAGGTCATGTGAACCGTGAACATGACATTATTGGCCAGGAACAGAGGGAACTGAGCTTAGTGCTGGAATGGAGTCGGTTGGAAAGGTTCCACTTTTTTCAATTCCCCCCCTCCCTAGCCCATTAAAGTGTCTTTTGTTTAACCGGACAATCCCTTTGATCACATAAAAGTCCCATTCTAAAACACTTAACAAGGTGTTTATAAAACTTGCTAAACCCACTACACCTTTATAACATCTGTATTACTAAAATTTACACTTGTTACGACTAGTAGAAACATTTCTTTTTATGTAATTAACAAACATGCATGTTATATAGGCAAAATGATTTAGACATGAATGGAATATGATTTTGGCTATGTTCACACGACTTATTTTGGGACGCATTTTGCCACATATTGAGAGCGTACTGCGCTCTAAATACGGGCAAAAGGCGCCCCAATCATTACGGTAATCCACAGTTCTTATAGAGAACAATGGATTACGACTCCTCTCCCCACGTGTACAATACGATCGTATTGTAGGTGGGGGGAGATAATTGACATGTCACTTATTCACGGCGCTTAAGCGCCGCAAGTAATGTCAGTCTATGGGGCCGGCAGGCTGCCGGCCCACCCGCATCGTGGGGGTATGCGCCGATTGGCGCGAGCTCCCGAACACCCGGCGTAACTGCGGGGCGTACTGTACGCCCTGCAATTAGCCATGTGAACATAGCCTTTAAGAAATCTTTTAGCATAGTTAATAATTACAAGAAGTCACAGATTACTTCCTTAACTATTGAGTCCTCTTTACCTTCAAACAGATCTAAAGTTTAATTTGTTTTCTGTACGTATTACTGTGTTAGAAAAACTTTTAATGCATTTCTTGGAGGTATATTTATGATACAGTCACTCCTGTAGTCCATGTTGTATCATCAGACACTATTTTTGTAGAAGAAAAAAAAGTATTTTAATAAATGTTTTATTAATAAAAAAAACAGTGTATTTAATTTATGTCTTAAAGATTTTGTCTTGTATATGTCTATGTAGCTCTATTCCAAACAAGAAACTTTGTACCACAGTGCCACCTGGTGGTAAACAGGAAAATATACATTAAATGATTTCCTTCCCAATTGAGATGTGCTTTGTAGTATCATACAAAAGCATAAAGCTTTATTAGTTTCATGCCATAGGCACTCAAGTAACTGAGAGATGTGGTGTGTACCTGATGATTTTATAGAATATTTCTACTTAAAGGAATTGTCTCATGATAACAGCCTATTTGTTCAAGAAAAACAAAACAAAAAAAAACAAAATAAAAAAAACCCAACAGGCACCACATGGAATCAGAAGAATAAGTAAAGCAGTAGAATAGAGTGCCTTTGACATGGTAAAGCAACACAGAATTTTAAAAAAAGAAAAATACCCAAAATACCATATACCGTAACCATGAGTTTTCGAACCAATAAAAAACAAAAAGCAATAGGCCAAATATATCTGCTGGCCTAGGAATGTAGACAACAGACAGAAATCTAGGTTATAACAAAACAGAATGGCAGCTCTTGCAAGATAAATATAACTAGGTCCCTCCAGGAAACCACATAGTCCTAAATAGAAGATACAGAGGTTATTATATACAGTACACCCACCATTCATAAAATGAATGATAAAACGCAAAGGCATGTAAGGGGACAAAGTTCAAAAAGGTATATTAGTAAAGTGCTAAAACTACAGTCCTATAATAAAACTGATGGTTACTCAGAGTCCTGATCATGAAAATAATAATGACTCTACCAGCCAGAGAGAAATCTCTGACGCCATGTGTATCACTACAAAACATTAACTCCCTTAGAGATAAGTTACAACAACCATTTGTTGACATTAAAGGGGTTTTATCATTTCAAAGATAATAGTTCAACAGGTGGGGACTAAAAATCTAAGCTTGTAAGCCCTTGGTTACCATAAGCAAAGTGCTATGGTTTAATAGAATGGGCCGTTTGTTTAATCCTTGGAAGTGAGAGAGAGCTTTGGGCGAGTTACGCCCAGGTCCTGCCCCCGGTCGTATTCGGGAACACGCAGGTACATGTATGGATGAGGAGAGAGAGAGACAGAGAGAGAATGAATGCGTTTACGTGTGCGGGGTTTGCTGCGTTTGTTCACTGACAGCAATCAGTCGGCGTGTGCGGTGCGGGGTTTGCTGCGTTCGTCCACTGACAGCAATCAGTCGGTTCTCGTGTAGCGGTTTGCGCGGGGGTTTTTCTGCGTTCGTTTCACTGACAGCAATCTGCGGTCGTGTGCTGTGCGGGTTTTCCTGCGTTCGTTCCACTGACAGGCAATCAGTCGGGTGATGCGGTTGCGAGGTTTGTGCATACGTTCGCTGAAAGCAATTCAGTTCGATGTGTGTGGTGCGGGTTTGCTTGGTTCGTTCACTGACAGCAATCAGTCGACGTGTGACTGCAAGTGCGCGGTTGCTGGGTTTTGTTCGCGGATCAGAAATCAGTGGACGTTGTGCTGTGCGAGGGTCTTCTGGAGTTCGTTCATGACCAGCAATCAGTGGACGTTGTGACAGTGCTCGGTTTGCTGCGTCATGTTCGCGGACAGCAATTCAAGTGGACGTATGGCGGTGCGGGGTTGCTGCGTTCTTTCACTGACAGCAATCAGTGGACGTGTGCGGTGCGGGGTTTGCTGCGTTCGTTCACTGACAGCAATTCAGTCGTCGTGGTGCGGTGCGATGGTTTGTGCGTTTTGTTCGGCGGGACAGCATTCCGTGACGTGTGGCTGGGAGTTCGCACGGGAGGAGGCGTGCGGGGTTTTCTGCGTTCGTTCACTGACAGCAATTCAAGGGTGGACTGCGTGGCGGTGCGGGGTTGCTGCGTTGCGTTCACTGACAGCAATCAATGGAGTGTTGCGGTGCCAGGTTTGCTGCGTTCGTTCATGACAGAATCAGTCGAACGTGTGCGCTGAGGGGTGGTTTGCTGCGTTCTCGTTCACTGACAGCAATCAGTCGTCGTGTGCGTCTGCGGGGTTTGCTGGTTCGTTCACTGACAGCAAATATGTGGTACTGTGTGTGCGGGGTTTGCTGCGTTCATTCACTGACAGCAATCTGTCGCGTGTTGCGGTGCGGGGTTTGCTGGCGTTGTTCACTGACAGCAACAGTGTACGTGTGCGGTGCGATGTGGGATTTGCTTCGTTCGTTCGCTAATAGAATCCAGGTCGATGTGTGCGGTGCAGGGTTTGCTGCGTTCGTTCACTGACAGCAATCAGTCGACGTGTGCAGTGCGCGGTTTGCTGCGTACGTTCGCGGACAGCAATCAGTCGACGTGTGCGGTGCGTAGTTTGCTGCGTTCACTGACAGCAATCATTTGGTCTGCAGCAGAGAAGAGAGATCTTGTGCAGTCCATGTAACCACAAACAGATAAAGTGTATAAGTGTTTGTTCTGCAGATCTGTAGAGAAATCAGATGTGTAATATTCTGCAGGATATATCACTGTGTGTGTGACAGAGAGAGAGAAAAAATCACCAGTCCTTTCACAGAGTCCCTGAATGTCGATGGCCCTTTCTAATTACAAGTATGTAGAGCGATTGCGAGAAATGTCTGTTGTTGTTACATTTCGAGTTACACTTAGCTTTTCACTTACAATGTTTCCTTAGTTCCGACACTGAGAACCTCTCTCCTCCCCCCGCACACACAGAATGAATTTCTCATGTGCACAATTTGGGGCGTGTCTGCAAGAGTGAAGGACACTTCCCTGCTGGGAGTAGTGATAACATGCCTCTCCATTTCATAAGCTCTGCTAGCAACCCGTATAAACGGCTGCCAAATGATGAAGCGATAAAACCCCTTTAAAGGGATTTTCCGATCTTTAAAAATCATCTGCAAGTAATTAACGTTTAGTAAAACTAGTCTCTTATTAACGTACTGTTTGTAGCTCTGTGAGCCAGTCTCATGTGCTGTCGCATAACCTAGGTCTTGCTGTGTGTCACAACTGGAGATGAGCAGTCACACACAGGGTTAAGTGTAAGGCTATGTCTACACTGCAGGGGACAAAGCGACCTGAAAACGAATTACTAAAAACGTTCATTAAACTGAGTTTTCTGTCCCCTACATGTCAAAAGCAGCTGAAAAATACGGACGTTCATTGTCGCGATTTTCTTTTTTTGGCTCGTTTTTACACGCATTTTTTGCTTGTCTTCAAGTCTGTTTTTCAATATGCATAAATTAAGCCATTGGATGTAACTCCGTCCAACAAAAGGGGATGTAAAGCACATTGCTGCATTTATATGTATTCTTGTAGTCGTCTTACGGATTTTGGTGCTAATAAAGTTATATCATGTTTGTGGCCAAAAATACGTTTGTTTACGGATTTTGGCCCTAAAATACGTTTTTTATGGATTTTGGCGCTAAAATGCATTTTTTTCGGATTTTGGCGCTAACACACTTATTTCACTTTTGCAGCAAAAAAAACAGTTTTTTAAGGTTTTCAGTGCCAAAATCCGTAAAAAAAAGACTTTAGCACCAAAATCTGTAAAAAAAAAAATTTTAGCGCCAAAACCCGTAAAAAGACGTATTTTTAGCAACAAAATATGCCAAAAAAGTATTTTTGCGTAAAAAGCGTTTTAGTGACAAAAGCGAGAAAACTTCAATAGCGCCAAAATACGTAAAAAACATATTTTAGTGACAAAAAAAAAGGATTTTTAACAACAAAAGGAAGATAACTGGAAGATAACTTTAGAAGAGCCAAAATCTGTTAAAAAAAAAGTAATTTTAGCGTCAAAAGTGAGATTAGTGCCAAAATATGTTAAGAAAAGGATTTTAGCGCCAAAATCCGTAAAAAAAAAATTATTTTTAGCGTCAGAAGTGAGATAACTTTATTAGCACCAAAATCTGTAAAGCAAAAGATTTTAGTGCCAAAATCTGTAAAAAAAACGGATTGCGCCAAAATCCATAAAAAAACGTATTTTTGACGTCGGAAGCGAGATAAATTTATTAGTGCCAAAATCTGTAAAGAAAAGGATTTAGCGCCAAAATCCGTAAAAAAAGGATTTTGCGCCAAAAAATCGTAAAAAGTGTATTTTTAGCGTCAGAAGCGATATAACTTTATTAGCGGCAAAATACGTTAAGAAAAGGGATTTTAGTGCCAAAATCTGTAAAAAAAAACGGATTCTGGTGCCAAAATCCATAAAAAAGTATTTTCCAATTATAAGGGGGGCCTCAGAAGTGAGATAACTTTATAAGCGCCAAAATCTGTAAAGAAAAGGATTTTAGCGGCAAAATCCGTAAAAAAAACCCTATTTTTTTGTGTCAGAAGCGAGATAACTTTATTGGTGCCAAAATCTGTAAAAAAAAAAAAAAGAATTTTAGCGCCAAAATCTGTAAAAAAAACCTTTTTTTTTGTGAAAAAAATAAGAATTGCGCAAAAATCATTAGTGACCAAAGCATGATCGTTTTCTTACGAACGGTACAAACAAGGACACACCGGACACTTGTATGCAGATTTGATAAGGTATAACCTTATTAACACCTACTATAGGTGGGACGAGTCTCCTGGGTGGGTTTTCATTTAAAAATTGCGGCAAAAAACACTGCGAAAACTGGACAAAAAATGCGCCAAAAAGACGTGTCCACCGCTTTTACATAGACTCCTGTAGTAAATTTTATGCCCTGCTGTGGCATTTTTTAGAGCATGTTGCAAAATACGACCAGTAAGAAAACGAGCAGAAAAAAGATGCTCAGTGTAGATTCTCTAGAGTGCCAGAAAAATGCAGGCTGCTGTAAACTGGAGCCTTATCAGCGTGAGATGAATGGAATCACAGGTTTTCTCACTGCAAAGATCATATCTGTAATGATGGAGACAGTAAAAATAAGCAATTTTGCCAATTGGTTTGTATTAAGCAAATCATTTAGTATAGCAGCTGTTACCTAATTTGTGCGTGTCTAGAGCTACTTCTTCAGACTTGGTTGTTCATGCCCCATGTGCTGAGATTGGGCTGCCTGCATTTAGTTCAACCTAAGGTCGGGACACGCCCCTTGTGCTGTGATTGGCTGTCGTGCTCTCTATGTGCTAGCAGTCTGAGCAATCTGTTTCACCTCTATGTGTCTGTGATTTCATTTTCTTCCTCTCACTCCACCCTGAGCTGTGTGAAACAGGCTGGCTGTGCTCCTCTTTGCTTCTCTCCCAGTGACAGCTCTGATATGAAGGATCTAGGCAATTACGGAGTCTCGTTAGCTGCTAGATTCACTGCCCAACCCATATAACACACCTTTATACACTCTGCTCCCCCCTCTACCTTCTGCCTGATAAAAGAGGAGGGGCGCAAAGTGCATTTCTCACATTTGTTTCATCATTTCAGGTGTCAAAATGTACTCCATGCCTTCCTGGTCTCATCAGGTTTGGAATTTAATGCATTTGAGTGCCCATGTGCATCTGAGATATGTGTGCCCTGCAGGGTTGTGTGACCATGTACAAATTAAAGTACTGGCTGTGCATAACCAGGATTGTGGAGGCACATATAGAAATAAAGCTAGGTAGGAGAGAGAATGGTTATGGCATGGTGGTAATATTTAGTCACTTTGTGGTGGTCATATGTGATATTCTGCAGTCACTTTTGTTTGTAGGAGCTATTCAATGACAGGTAGCAGGCATATTGACATTTAATAAGAAGGAGGTTGTGATACGCATTTATGGCATAGTGGTAATATTCAGTCACTATGTGGTGGTGATGTGGAGAGGTATCAGGGCTTTTTAGGAGATAGGTGTCTGGAATAGGTCTGGGACCTGCCCCTATCAGACATTGATGGGATATCCTAGCGATTTGCTGTTAATGCATGGGGAGATAAGGTATTCTATTTGGGGGGTCTGAATTATTTATGTAAAGTTTGTTGTGTGTGTGTGAAATTGTAGAGTCTCCAGGAGGGTGGGTTAATAGCGACAAATGGTTGCCATTGGAATATAATTAGGGGGGGCGGCGGGAAGAAAATTACATTGTACATTGTAGCAGCAGAGGGCAGCGCTGATTTCAAATTGCAATTAGAAGACAAGAAGACCTGTGGGTTGGATCAGCTCAGCACTCTGCTGCTAGACACTATGACAAGATTTCACTTTCTGTAATATTAGGGGACTGTATTTAGAACTGTTTACACCAATGCAGGTGTTCTTGTTACAATGATTGCTTGTGAAGGCTGGGTGGAAGGTGACTATCACAAGCCTCGTCCAGGCATGATAACTATACATATTGCTTAGGAGTATGAAGAGCTGTGGACAATCCACTCTCTCTCCACTTTCACACAGAATGAAGAGGGATACAGGAGGAGCGGAAGGAACAGGGATGGACGTGATGAGGGAAGACGCCTACTGGGAGGAGAGACCCACCCTTGTATTTAAAAATCTAAGCCAAATGGGGATGACTTCCGGTTCCGGCGTGCGCATGCAAGGAGGTTGAGGTCAGAGTTCCCGCTTCAGCGCCGCCGAAACGGGACTCCCCCGCACATATTACCGGCTCCAGATCGGCATGCTCAGTGCTCTTGATCCACCCGTAAAGATCCGGTGAGGGAACGGGGATTCAATGAGTCAGCGGGGGAACCTCTATACTCCTTTCACGTAACCGGTACGTGGATTTGGCAGCTCTTCAGAGCCCTGCAAGGAGCACAGCCAAGATGGCGCCTGAACCACCACGCGGCAGCAGCGGTCGTGGTGCTGACACAGAAACAGCACTGGAGGAGGAGGCATTATCTGAGGTGGACACTCTGCTGGATTCTATAGGTCAGAAGACATCCACTCCCTCAGAGAGACCACCCCGGGATCGTGTGTGGGGTCAACAAGCTCAGAGGCAGATACCGTACTCCCCCTGTACATAGGGAGGCTAGAGGAGAAGATCCCAGCTTAGGGGGGTCATCCAAATCACATGGCGGTGCTGTGGCAATGCTCTTTGCATCCTGACATTATGGCATCATTAGAATCCCTATTTCTGCTTCAGTCACAGCTGCTTGTGACGGCCTGCTAGTGTCAGCACATACATAAAGATATATCTGTGCTGCCTCCCAAAATTGGGGACCTAGAGGATGCGAGTGACTACCAGTGGTGAGGCGGACATATTGGGGGGCCAGGAGCACCCTGGAGAGACTAACAGAAAGAAGATTTTCTCCGAACAAGGTCGAAGAACCTAGTAAAACAGGTCCGCTAGGTGTAAACTTAAGGAATCATTGGGCTCAGAATGGGAAAAATATACCTGCTTAAGAACCTACATAAAGTTGTGCTGTCGAGATTCCTAGAAGCTTCTTTGAACTTATCAAAACCCCTTTAAAGTGGAGGAGAGTCATAGGAATTGGCCGGTGAAAACATCAATACTGATGTGGGCTTATTAAACCCAGGACAGATATTGTTAAGTTAGACTTGGCCTACTCGAGAAATTCCAAATATTAGCAGGGACATACCAGGTCATCAAGTAGCTCACCTGATCTACAAATGGTGATAAACTTCTGCTCTTTGCGGTTACTCCCAAGAGGTCCAGGAAGAGAAAACAGTTCTCAAAATGTCTGTACGGCCCTGGTTAAAAGAAAATAAGCTTGTTACATTCATTCCTGCCATCCTGAGGATTTTTCCGGGACAATGGTCGCCTCCCTGTAGTTATTGTACACCCCGGGAGGAGGTGGAGGAGTTCTTGGAAGGGGTTATTGCAACAAAAAATCCGCAAGCCCGCTATTCAGAGGGTGGACATTATCCTAAGGAGAGAGGGAGCAGACGGAAGCCTCAGCAAGTCAAGGGCCAGACAGGATCCGTGATGCAGCAAGCATTATCGGGGTCCTATTCGGAACCCGAGAAAACGTTGACACTCATTGTTTCTTGTTTCTATATTGAATCACTCTGTCTATCGTTGCTGCTTTGGATATTAAACACATGGGATCTCGGGACATGGGGCGATGTCATTTAGGGAGTTCCGATGGTGACGGTCAGGGATAATATCCCCAGCTAGGACGGCTTTCTACAAGGTAATTATGGTGGCGGGTAGCTGTGGGGACATTTTATGAAAGGGGCTAATTCAAAATCACTTGCAGGGCGGATATGAGTGGGGTATAGGATAGGGAAGCTTGAGTAAGAAAGGGTCTGTGGTCAGAGATTCGCCTCAGGTGTAGGTTGGAAAAAAAGAGAAGTCTTAAAGTAGAAGGAGGTAATCTTTTTAGGTTTGTATAGGAATAGGCAACTAGTTTTTTGGGGTGGTTGGTTTGTTCTGGTGGGGCGGGGTTCGTGTGTGCACCATGGCGCAATAGTATCTATAGGGGTCTAAAGACGAGAATCAGGTATCTTTAGAGCATGATTAATAGTTATTCCTGGGAATGTAAGGGGCTGGTTTCTCCACAAAAAAGATTGATGCTTTTAAGGGACTGCTTAAAAAACCAGAAGCCGGACATTGCCATATGCAGAGAAACCACACTTGGAAGGAAAAGGACTGTAGTCATATGAAGAAGTGTGGTTGGGGTAGGTGAGATAGGATCAGGGGCCAGTGAAGGGTTAAAGCAGGAGTGATATGCTCTTCAACAAAAACACCCCTACAAGTAATATCTCAGAACACTCAGTACGGAGGGCAGGAGTGATGAGGGTGTGATATTTGAGGACCTTCAGCAAGGAAACAATGGACTTCTTTAATATATACGTACCCAATACCAGGGATAAAGAGTTCTTCCGCCAATTGGACACTCAGCCTCAGAAGAAAGTGGTAAGATTATTTTAGTTAGGGGGAGACTTCAATTGTGTGATGACGAGGAGGGAAGACAGAAAGCGAACAGGGTCCCAGGGGGCAGGGAGGAAAGCTGTGCAGATTTTGAATCAGCGAATTTGAGCGGATGTCTACTGGGTTAGGGGAGACATTAGAGGCTGAGTGATCCTCAGGAAAGGAACAGTTTACACACTACCTCCCCGACCAAATGTCCGGGTCCAGTTTGACTATTTTTTGGCCAACGACAACTCCTGGGCCAAGTTGACTCTATAGAAATAGGGGATCTAGTGATATCCAGACCACTCCCCGTGTACTGTCAGTGGAGGGTACGTCCATCCAATAGGTTCCAACATACTGTGGCGGTTTCCATACGCCCTTGCAGGAGATGACCACTTTAGGGAACTATTGAGGCGATGGTGGGAAGAATTTGCAAAGGATAACGCTAATCATAACACAACTCCTGGACTTTTGTGGGATGCAGGAAAAGCAGTAATGAGGGGAAGGTATGGATAATGGGCCTATGCTTTGGTAGGCAGAAGAGATGAGTTTGCGTGCTAAATTTGAAAATTATTACAATGGCTTTATGGAGGATCCGTATACTATCTTTCTTGATCATCCTCAGAGGAGAATAAGGAGTGACTCAAGCAAAGGAGGCTTTTGATCATCAGCAAAAGCTATTTAATATCTTCTATGGTGTCCAACTGAGGTTCTTCTTTGTTTTAGATGGGGGAACAAGTCGGGAAACTTCTGGCGAATCTAGTGAGAAACAGGAGGAGTCAGACACGGTATTTCTGTGCTTGAAGATGGCTCGGGGGCGGAACGAGTGTCCAGAGGTACTCAGAAACATCAATAAGATCTGGAATGAATATTACAAAAGCTATATTCACAATCTACGTTTGATATATCTAAGGGAGAAGCTTTCCTGGAGAGACCATTGGGCTGGAAACACTCTCGAGGGAAGATAGGGAAAGCTAAAGAGGGAACATCAGCAGCGAGGAAATAGAATCCGCCATTAAAAATATCCACTCGGCTAAGCACCAGGACCGCGGGTTGTAGGGAATTTCTATAAAATATTGCCACAAAGAAATCTCTCCAATGTTACAGTTGCAGGTCTTACAATGAGATAATTATAGAAAATAGGATGCTCCACTTCGGGGAGTACAGCTATATCAAGGTGTTGTATAAAAAAAAGGTAAGGGATCCCTGGACGCTAGATCCTACGACCTCATCTCTCTAAATTAACCAGATATCAAAATTATTCTCCACGGTCATAGAATCTGGATTGGCGAACATCATGCCTAAAATTCATAGGGCCACATCAAATTGGGGTTCATAAAATGAAAGATCCAGGGGTCAAGAAATTAGAACGTCTGACAGTCCAGGTTTACTTTGGGACCTGGTAAGATCAAGGAAGACGCGTGAAGAAAGCCTGTGACAATGTTCATGGAGCTGGCTGAACCTGGCTGGACAAAAATGGGTTTCTCGGGAGATTTTAGGACTACTTCTTATGGCGATGTTAATACCCCCAAGCGCGAGGATTCATTAACCAGGGTTTTGCATCTCTCCCCTTTGGGTTACAAAATGGATAGTCAGGGTGTGCACCTTTTCCCTATGCTAGTTTCAACATTGTCCTCGGAGCATTTTAGCACTACATCTGATGGATCGGAGGTCTTTAAGGGATGACGTCTCGGTTTGGCTCTAAATGAAGTGAAGGATTATATGTTTTGCGATGATATATTTATCATTCTTGAATTACCCATCGGCCAACTGAATGGGGTTATTGGAGGTCTTGACAAAGTTTTGGAGAATTCTCATGGCTTCAAGATTAATAGGGAGAATGTCAACTTCTTGCCGCTAGGGGTTCTAAACTATCATATCCCCAGTTGGCAGTGGAGGTGGATGTGGTGCGTTCTCATTTGATATACTTAGGGGATTATGAATGGACCGAGGGGGTCTGTTGTCATACATTTGTTCTCCAAATCTTGACAGAATTGGAGAGGTGGTGAGTGCTTCCCCTATCTATCATAGGCAGGATACAATTGAATCAAATGTTACGCCTTCGCTAGGTTACTAAATCTCTGGCAAAACATACCTCTTTTGCTAAAAACATGGATGTAACAGGCTGCATCGAGCCTTTCATGACGTTCATATGAAAGGCAAGAGATCTGCGTTAGGCTTTGAAAAGTTATCCTGCACAAGATGCAGGAGGGGAACAGCTTCCAAACAGCATTCGCTTCTAAAACCTATGCTGCATGGGGAGACATGTGAGGGACTGGCTGGGACGGATCAGACAGATTCTCCAAAACACAGAGTTGGAATCACAGCATCACTTCCGCTGGCAGTCGGGGGTCTTTATTACCCCTTTCCCATTGGGGCTCCACCAGGCCGGACGACGGTAGGCCAAGGTAGGGACCCCTGGGGCGCCACCTCACCTATCCTAAGGGGCACCGCGGGGCCCCGACCCTCGCCGGGGCCCACCGCGGGCCATGGGCCAAGCCCGGGGGGCTTCTGTGACCGCTTCGCAGAAAAGGGAGAGCGACGCTCCCTCCGCAGACAGGTGGGGGGCCCGCTCCCCGGAGGATCCTGACCTCCGGTAAGCCGCGGGGCCCACAGCGGGGCCTCGGGCCCCCACGCGGAGGACCCCCGCCCCCTGCGCCTCACCGGCACGCGAAAGACGTGACGTCATCGCGACGCTGCCTCTCCTCGGGCGCACAGCGCGTCACGGGGCCGGCCCCGGGGGACTGGGGGAAAGCGCGCGGCTGAAAGGACAGAAGAGAGCACGCCCCCGGGAAGGGGTAAGTATTAATTTTTTTTTTAAATGCCTTCTGTGCCCCCTATATTCTGGGGCCCCAATGGGGGCCCCCCCCCCCCCATAAATTTCCACCCCCCTTTCCTGTGGCCCCCTATATCCCGCCTCGCCCCCAAATCCCTGCCGCCCCCCTATAATGCCTGCCTGTCCCCCCCAAATTTTCCCGGCCCCATCCCGGCCCCCCTTAATCCTCCTGCCCCTCATAATGCCTGCCTGCGGCCCCCTAAAATGCCTGCCTGTGGCCCCCATACGCCTGCCCGGCCCCCTAATCCCCCCCCTTGGGGCCCCCCTATAACCTGCCGGGGCCCCATAATCCTCCGTCCCCCCTATATCCCCCTGGGGCCCCCAAATGCCTCCCCCTGGGGCCACCTATAATGCCTGCCTGGGGCCCCCATATTCTGCCTTTGGGGCCCCCAAAAACCCCCCTTTCCCCCTTTTTGCCCCCTAAAAACCTGCCTGGGCCCCCTATAATCCTGCCTGGGCCCCCAAAATGCCTGCCTGGCCCCTAAAATCCCTGCCTCCGGCCCCCATAATCCTGCCTGGGGCCCACCATAATGCCGCCGCGGCCCCCAAATCCTGCCGGGGCCCCCCTTTTTTTTCTCCTCGCCACCTAAATGCCTCCTGTCCCCCTATATTTGCCTGGGCCCCCTATAATGCCTGCCGGTTGCCCCCCCCAAAATTTTTCCCCCTCCCATTAATTCCCCCCCAAATTTTTATATAAATAATTCTTCCTGGGGCCCCCATAATGCCCCTGCGGCCCCCCTTGCCCCCCCCTGGGGCCACCTATAATGCCTCTGGGCCCCCCTATATTCTGCCTGTGGCCCCCAAAAACGCCTCCCCTGTGGCCCCCTATATCCGGCCTGTCCCCCCCTAAAAAACTCCTGGGGCCCCCCTATAATGCCTGCCTGTGCCCCTTTTACCTCCTTCCCCCCATAAGCCTGCCTGACCCCCAAAACCCTGCCTGGGGGCCCCCCCATAACTGCTTTACCCCCAAAAAACCCCCGCCTTGGTCCCCATACCCTGTCTGACCCCCATAGGCTCCCTGCCCCCTATATGCCTGCCTTGGCCCCTATCCTGCCTGACCCCGTACGGCTCCCTGTGGCCCCTAAAATCCCTCCCGGGCCCCCATACCCTGCCTTTCCCCCAAAACGCCCCCGGTCCCCCAAAAAAAACCCCTGCCTACCCCCAACCCCTGCCTGGGCCCCATACGCCTCCTGGGGCCCCCCATACCCTGCCTAAGCCCCCTACCCCCCTAGTCCCATACCCTGCCTGAGGTCCCAACGCCTCCCCTGGGCCCCATACCCTCCCTGTGCCCCATCGCCGCCGACCCCTTAGGGCCCTGTGGGGCCCCTTATGCCTGCCGTGGCCCCCATAGCCTGCCGGGTCCCCCAAAAACCCTGCCTGTTGCCCCCCATTAACCCTGCCTGAGCCCCCATAAACGCCTGCCTGTGGCCCCCAAAAAACCCTCCCTAAACCCCCCAACCCTGCCTGAGCCCCATCCGCCTGCCTGGGGGCCCATACCCTGCCTTGCCCCATACGCCTCCCGGGGCCCCAAACCCTGCCTGGCCCTTAACGCGCCTTGGCCCCCATAGCCTCCTGGGCCCCCAAAAGGCCCTACCCCCAAAAACCCTGCCTGGGGCCCCATCCCCGCCGGCCCCAAAACGCCCCCGGGACCCCCTACCCTGCCTGAGCCCCCATAACGCCCCGAACCCCCTAAAATATTTGCCTGACCCCTACTATATACCTCCTGATCCCCTATATTTTTTATACCTCCCTTCTAAGGGACAAACTATATACCTCCTTGGAGGGCATATCAAACCTTCTACAAAGGGACTTTTTCCCCTATAATTAAGTTTTTCGAAAGGGAGAAATCTAAAATTTGTTCCAAATCCCGGGGGACATCTTGCCGGGACAATCACATGAAGGTGTGAACCGGATGAGAAAAAAGGGAAATGAACGACCTGATCAAAAAAACGTCTCCGTAAAGTCACAAAAATGTAACACAGGGTAACATTTATATTTCGCAGAGCCTACAAAAACCCTAGTACACCACTAAGGTCACTGTTTGGCGGGGGTATATTCTTCAAGCCTGTGTACCCCTATGTCACATGGGGGGTTTCTTTGGGTCGGGGTTGGCAGGATTATTTGACCTTAAGTAGAATATTAGGGCTTGGTTTTGTGGGGAGTTTTTTTATAACAATCATTCTCCGTAATTTGGCCCCATGATCTGGATTATTTAGTGACTTTTTTTTGGGGGTATCTCACTGTCATACGAGGGGACTTTTTAAAAATCTAATTTGTCAGGGCCCCGTTTTCATTGTGCAGTGACTGCGAGGAAATGGACGGGGGCTAAATTGAATGTGCAGAAAATTAGTGACATCCTGCACAGGGGGGGGAGAATTATTGTGGGTTTTGTGGTGTGGTGGGGGTATTTTTTTTGAGAGTGAGGGGGGGGGGGGGCGCCATTGGGGTACCCCCCAGGGCACCAAAAGCCTTTGTCCCGGGCCCCGGCTCCAAACCAAAAAACAAGTGCAGTTTAAAAAAATAAAAAACACACTGGCCACCTGGGGCACACAGAACTCTTTAAAAAACCCCCTTATGTTTTTTTCCAGTTTTTTCCCCCGGGGTCTACCCCCATTCATTCCAGAAGGGGGAAAAAAACTTTTCCAAAGTTGGAAACAGGAGAGCAGAGTTTTGGGGGGACTTTCACGCAACCACGGCTCTTTTTCTAATGGGAGGGAAATTAGGGAAAAATTTCTTTTGGCCCCAATCACATCTTTCAAAATATCAACTGCAAACTTCGCAAGGCCAGGGGCACACATCACACACTGGGGGAAACAAAGGGGTTTTCAGAGCTTCTAAAAATAACGGTGCAAAGGGATTACGGACCCCTATTCAAAAATTTTTTTACTAAAGGTAACAGAATTTGGGTTTTGGACAGCTTTGGTTTCTGGGAAAAAAAACCGGAGATAAAGACTTCACATAAAAAATTAAGGGGGGTACAAAACGACAAAAGCCGTAGTTTTTTACATGGAGAGAAAACTATTCAAGATACCAAAACCAATATCTTCAATATTCCTCAAAACCCCAACAGACCTGACCACTTGACATCATGCCCAAAATGTGACCTGGAGAAGGCTAACCTGTTTCACTGCATATGGCAATGTCCTGCAATTAATAGATTTTGGCAGCAAATTAAAGCATATATAGCAGACACGTGGGAATGCCAGATCATGCTCAACCCACAGGGGATGTTATTCCACTATGTCACCAGGGAGACTTCAGAGGAAGGAACAGAGAGGTCATTAGTTGAAAACAAGGGTATTCACATCACCCTGTTGGCGGCAAAAAAATGCATACTGAAGAACTGGATTGAAAAGTCTATTCCATCTATATCAGCGTTCTCAACCTGTCTACGACAAGTTTTGTTTCTGGAGAAACTCCAGGCGGTTAATGATAAAGACAGGGATGGAGGGAGATTCTTAAAGAAGTGGAGATCTTTTATCTCTAAGCAGTACAACCCAGACAAAATCATTTATTTATTTATTGTCTCCTGCAATAAAACATTTTACAAACAAAAAAATCTAAGCCAGAGAAACTTCTCAAATACTTCTGAAAACCTTTAATGAGAAAACCTCTTTAAATATTTTTATATTGTATCACATTGCTAAGGTAGAAATGTATATGCATACAGGTTTGTTAATGATAATGAAATAGCATACTGATGCCAGTGTCACCTGCAGCTTGCAGTCAATCAGGAGCTTCCTGGGATCTTAGTTAATGAAGAACGGGGCTGTAGGCTTATACAGCCTGTCATGATAGACAGCAGTTTATTTGCTGTAGTTGTTGTTAGTAGTAGTAAGAGTTTGTATTACCAGCTGGGCAAGCATAAGGGGTCATCTGTGCATCAGCTGGCGGTAGAGCAGAGGCAGGTATAAGTCAGTCACTCCGGGCCTGGATAGAGAAATTGTTCACAACTTCTTTTTAGTTGTTCTCTGACAAATAGATAAACAGACAGAATTAAAAAAGAGAGAATGCAGTAGTAGGAAACTGTCAGTAAGGAGAATGGTACGGAGGCTGCTAGTTCGTATAGCCAGATGCCAAATCTGGTATTCCTAGAGGAACAGGGAACTCTGTAGACTTAGTATACCAGAGTAGGTAGATTGTACTGCGGTTGGTCCTGGAAGACCTCAGAGAGGTGCTGGGAGGGAAATCCTGGTTGGCTATATTGCAAATGCTGCACTTGTAATAAAAGAAGAGAGTGTATTCCTCCAAGTGTAATTCCTGTCTGCAGTGTAACTGAAACATTTGTGTAATCTGTAACTGGACATCCTAAGGTTAAAGCCATAAGTAAAGCCTGCCGAAACACTAAAGCTGCTGTGTCTCTGTGGTTTCTTCTTTACCGGATGCACTATAAGTCTCAGCACACCACCGGTAGGCCCAGTTCACCATCATACCTGCAGTTATGGTGACCCTGCCAACAGCACCTAACAATCCTACTCAAGGCAAGCTCTGGCATCAAAACAAAGGTGCTGCACAGAGCTGGGCAAGATAATGAACATGAAAACTAATTACTTGTGAGCTATGATGGCATCTCCAGGAGAGTATTCATGCACTTTTCTGTGATTTTCAAAAGCTTGCTAAACCCCTTTAACCCCTTAAGCCGAACGCCTGAAAAGTAGTTAATGACCAGAACATTTTTTTAGTTTTGGCCTCCTTGCGTTTAAACAGTTGTAACTTTTTTATTTTTTCAATGATGCAGTTGGATGAGGCCTCGTTTTATTCGAGACAAGTTGTACTTTATAAGGGAATAGTTTAAGTACACTTACAAATAATTGCAGTATTTTTTTTTATTTTTTTACAAATAAGTTTTTAGTTTTTTTTATTTTTTTTTTACACCATTCACATTTCACACTTAATAACTTGTTAGATTAATTCTACAGGTTATTACGGTCGTGTGGATACCAAATATGTGTAGGTTTTTTTGTGCGTGTAATTTATGTACAATTATTTTTTATTAAATATTTATTTTTATTTTGTTATTTCTTTTTTTATTCTTTACACTTTTTATGTTTTTTTTGTACTTTTTTTTTTACTCCCATGAAGAGAACTGTATAACATTTTTAAATTTTTTTTTTTTTTTACACTTTGTAATGTATTAGCATATTCATATATGCTAATACATGCTAATCTGTGTCAGTTTGACACAGGCAGTGATTAGGGCAGCACATAGTTCGTCCTAGTCACTGGCTTCGTACACAGACACCTCTGGGGCCACGCTAGGTCCCCAGAACTGACTGTGCAGCCGTTCCCTGAGCTCTGTCAGGTCAGCGGGTGAACCGATCACACGACAGAGCAGGGAAACCCTTTGATTGCGCTGCGGTAACGCACCGCCGCAATAAAAGGGTGAAACATCGGGTTGCGGAGGTTTCCTCCGCCCCCCGATGCCTGCAGGACATGCTCTGGGATCAGGGCTGTGTAGTACAGCCCCGATCCCAGCGCAATTTCGGCGATGGGCGCCGCAAACCCCGATGTCTGCTGCGACATCTAAAGACGGTGGGCGGTCGTTAAGGGATTAAGCTACCTTAGTGTACAATGCAATTAAAATGTATTCTTATATTTCCAGTACAGATTAAAGGTAGGCCCTTAGAATCAGTTCCTCTGTTGGGCCCCAGGAATCACAGTCGGCCACTGAGCCCAAGCAGATCCATACTGAGCAGTTCCGTATTGAAAATACAATACAATTTGTACCAGTTATTGCAGGGGGAGGCTTCAGCCAGCCATGAATTACAATTGGTACTGCAATTCATAAACATTGCAAAGTATGGTTAAAGGTTATTCTAATTTTAGAAACTAGTGCAGATGGATGGTCATTGCACCTCTGCTAATGAAGTTGCATTGGCAAAAACAGCAACAATTTATATGGCATAATCAAAATAAGACCTCTGCTGATTGAGGTCTCAAGAGTCACATTTTTTGCTTCATTGAACAGATAGACATTCGAATGTCAGATAAGAAACATCAGAGAACAAACACCCTGCAAACATTACTGTGAGAACATAACTTGGCTGTGGCAAGATTATGGTCTGTGGAATGTTTCCATGGCAGTCTCTGGGCCACTCAAGCATGTGGAAGGCAGTCTCAACTGATTTGGGAATTAATCTATCTTCGCAGGTAACATACACCCATACTTGATGATTATCTTCCCTTTGGTGGATGAAATCTTCCAGCAAAATAATGTGACATTTTTGCAAGACTAAAAATATCCAACAGGTTTATCCTCGCCCTCTAGTTGCCCAGACTTGAACCCAAGTGAGCATCTCTGGGACCACATCGATCATTATGTTTGCTCTATGGATCCACCAGCAGTAGTGGGATAAGTGGCAGAACTATCACCATAGCAGTAGAAGCACCTGCTACGGTTCCCGCCACCACGTCCCTCCTCATAACACCTGGAACGGAACTCTGCCCCACTATTCGGCCTAGTAGACCTTAAGCCTACCAGGAGTCAGCCACTAGTCCCGACATAGGTCTGGTGACGTCACATCATGGTACAGCCTGCGATGGGCTTTTCTTAAAGTAGCTAGCCTGCTGCTCATTGGGGGAATGTGGAAATAGGTGAGTTTTTTTTTTCTCTTCAGTAATGGGGCCCTACCTACCAACTACCTGGGGCCCACCTACCTACCTGGAGCCCACCTACAACCAATCTAACTTGGGCCCACCAACCGACCTGGGACCAACTTTCCCCTTACCTACCTGGGGCCCACCTACCTAACTGGGGCCTGCTTACCTGGGGCCTACCAACCTACCTAACTAGGATTTACCAACTTACCTACCTGGGAGTTACTAACCTACATGCCTAATACCTACCTACTTACCTGCCTGGAGCCTTCCTACCTACCTAGGGCCTACCAATTTAACCAGCGTGGGTTAAACTACCTACCTGGGACCTTTTCTATAAATGAACCTGGAGCCTTGCCTAGCTGGGGCCTTCTCTACTGTTGGCCCTATCTACCTAGGGGATCTTGCCACGTAATGGTTAGCCTTTCTAACTAGATATTGAGTTGGGGAGCTACCAATCTAATAGCATGGGTTTGGCTAACTAACTTGGGTGCATGCTTTATCAAGGCTATCTTAAAGGGTGGTCTACCTATCTAAAGGGCCATATTTAGTACTCTTGCTACCCTACACACTTTAGAAAGCTGGCAGCTAAATGCTGATTATTATTTTTGTATTTTGCAGGTTTCCCCACTGGCCTACGGTTCAGTTTATTTACTCCATTGTTAATTAAAGAGATCTCTGACAGACATTACTAGTGCTGGGGCTTGGTACCAGCCAGCAGTGTTTTTTTTGTCAAGGCTTACACCAAGCCCAAGCAATAGCAATACAGAGGTCTTCAATAAAGACACCTTCATTACTAACACTGGAATAAAATGGTTAAAAATACACACTGAGACAACACATAAAACACTTTATTTAAATGAACTCTCCTTGATAGCTTCCCTTATTGACCATTTTATTAAGGAGATGGATCCAACGCTGATCCAACATAGTCCAATAAATCCATTATAGTCCAATAGGGATATCTGGAGACAAAACAAACACTTCAAAAAGCATGAACGTACTAAACTTCATCATTTGCATCCCCTGAACATCATACCTGCGGCTTATCCTCTGGATGCAAGGGAAAGAGTTTGGAGCACACAATATGATTCTGAGAGGTACAGGACATAATATTAGCACAATCTCCCATACTGCTTGGGTATTGTGCCTTTAACCTATAGTCTGTACCTGCTCTCCCACCCATGGAAAATTTTTACAGAGGTGGGGGACAGAGAGGGAGGTGCTGAAAAAGTGAGAATTCTAAGATATGTGTGTGAAAATTCTGCAAGGACGAGTGGTGGACGAGAGAAGTCATCATGAAATTCTGAAACCGATTCAGAAGAACAGGGAAAGTGAACAACTCATCAGAGAAGAAATCACCTGTGAGTCCTTGGATGCAAATACACTGTAATCAGTTATATGTCTGCAGAGTCTGTGTACACTGGTAATTGCCACTATTACCATATGACCACTGTATGGCGATGATATTCAGTCTGCAGAGTCTGTGTGCAACTGTTATCTATCACTATATGATCACTGTATCTATCACTATTTGGTCACTGTATGGCAGTAATATTGGTCTTTACATACTGATCTCTATATAGTAATAGTATAGGGGTATTATTCAATCACTTCTTGGTGGTGTGATACTGTTCTGGCAGTATAATCAGGTCCTTATGTAGTAGCATTATTGACAGGGGCAGAACTACAGAGGTAGCAGCCATAGCAGCTGCCACGGGGCCCACGCCACTAGGGGGAGGAGGGAGGAGTGTGAGTATTATAACTTTGTTATATGAACTCCAGCTGGGAGGGAGTGGATGGAGGTGTGTGGGGGGAGGGGGGGAATGTGCTGGGAGGCAGCCTCTGTGCACCTGCTTGCACTTACCTCTTCACCCCGACTCCTGAGACACAGTGGCTGTAAAATGGTGGTGACAAGCCTGTATGGGGTCCCTATAGGTTACCCTAAGCCCTGCCTGTTTATATGGGGCCCCTATAGAATACCCTAGCCCTGTCTGCCTACATTTACGACCCCTATGAATTACTCTGAACCCTGCTAACCTGTATGGGGCCCCTCTATATTACCCTAATCCTACCTGCTTATATGGGGCCTCTATAGAGTACCCTAAGCCCTGAGTGTCTGTATGGGACCTCTACAGATTACCCTAAGCCCTGCTTACCTGTATGGGGCACCCATAGAGTACCCTAAGCCCTGTCTGCCTATATATGGCCCCTATAGACTACCTAAGCCCTGTCTGCCTATATATATATATATATATATATATATATGGCTCCTATAGCTACCAAAACCCTGCTTTTCTACCTATATGGCACCTATACCCCACCTGCCTATCTATATCGGGCCCTATAGCTATCTAAACCTGCTTGACTGCCTATATGGGGCCCTACAGCTACCTAAACCCTGTCTGCCTATATGGGGACCCTATTGCCTACCTAAACCTTGCCTATCTGGGGCCCCCTATAGCCTATCTAAACCCTGCCGGCCTAAATGGACCCTGTATAGCCTGGAGGCAGGGAGTAAGGTGCTGGAAAAGTGAAGATTCTAAGATATTTGTGTCTAAATCTGCAGGGACGAGTGGTGGCCGGGAGAAGTCATCATGGTGGTCTGTACTGGACGCAGAACATAAGGGAAGGTGAACGACTCAGTAGAGAAACGTCACCTGTGAGTCTCAAGATGTAACTGCGCTATAATCACTTCTTAATCTGCATAGTCTGTGTACACTGGTGTCTACCACTATATGGACCCTGTATGCTGGTAATATACAGTCTGTAGAGCACCTGTGTACATTGATACCTACCACTATATGGTCACTATATGGTAGTAATATTGGTCTTTGTATACTGATCAGTAATAGTGTGGGGGTATTATTCAGTCACTATGTGGTGGTAATTTGTGGTAGTGTTCTGGCGGTATAATCAGGTCCATATGTAGTAGAGTTATTGGTAATGTTGGTCTGTGTATGGTGAGATTTGTTTGGTAGCTGTATGATGGTGATACGGAGGGTGAGGTATTTGCCCCTTGTGTTATCTAGTAACTGCATGTCCTGGTAAATGTTCACGGTCGGGGAGGCGGCCAGGGGGGTGGAGGTAGGGGGCCCCATCCAAAAGTTTGCTATGGGGCTCAGGCATCTCTAATTACGCCCCTGATTATTTGTAATGTTGGTCTTAATTTTGTGGGATTTGTTTGGTAGCAGTATGATGGTGATATGTATGGTGAGGTATTTGCTCCTTGTTTCCTTTTTTTATCTACTAACTACATTAATATCATTATCGGGTACCTGTAAATGATGGGAGGAGGGGCTGGCCGGGGACTCCTATCCACGAGTTTTCTGTGGGGCCTAAACTTCTATAGGTATGCCCCTGTGTGGGATTTAGTCAGCATGGCTCCAGATACCTGTGACAACCTACTAAGAGTAGGAATATATATATATTTATTATGTATATTTCTGTATATACCATAGAAGCTAACATAGAGTAGGCTTTTACAGTTTCGTAGGCCTTGTACAATCATCTGCATTCCTTTCTTTAAATGTAGATGAGATCAGGCTTTCACGCAATACACTTAGATGCCTATTTTACATATGTAGATGATGGGTACAAACAGGTGAAATTGTTCCTTCCTAACGGAAATGCAATCATATCATTGTGTCCCACGGAATTCTAATGGGGGCTTTGTAAGATGCTAGACCATGAGCTCCGCATTTTACAATATGTCACCAAGAGATGATTTCTTTGCATTTCAAGGGAAGAATTGTTTTCATCAAACAAGGTTGAACTGATTCTGTTAATTAGTTTTACATTACATAATAGGAGACAAATATGAGCGGCACTCACCAATCTTCCTTCTTCTTTTAATCTTTATTCCATTAAGACATCAGGAGATGAGCACATACACTGGCCCGTGTATGTGCTTATCTCCTGATGTCTTAATGGAATAAAGATTAAAAGAAAAAGGAAGATTGGTGAGTGCCGCTCATATTTGTCTCCTATTATGGAATGCTATGAGGACTTTCTCTTTCTAAGAGTTGAGCACCGCCATTGATATTTTGAAGTGAATGGTTGATCGTGGATTGATCCCACACGTGTTTGGGAAGTTACTGGGAACAGTGCCGCCTTACTTTGCTTCATTGCCATTAGTTTTACATTAGCCAATCAGATGACTTTTCATGTTACCCAATGGGGAGAAATTGTATAAGAAGTGATGAAAGATTGTTAAGAGGTAGTAATGTAGGGAGTGATGTTAGTGAGGGATGGATGTATGGATGAACGGAGGTAACATCTAGGTACATTAAGGGACATTCATTCATAACTGTCTGGGAAAAGAGCTGTCATCATTGCTGTCTTTTGGGCCTGAAATCTGAAATAAAGGTTGTCTGTCCTGGAATTTTATCTGTGGTGGTGAAAGGTGAACACGTTCTATAGCTTTGCTATAAGGGCTATAGAGGGATATATACTTCATTGTTCCTGATGATCCGTATGATTATAGCAACACTAAAAACTTACTTGTGATAATAATGTGATAATAATGTAACTCAACTGTGTATCATGGGAAAAGTGTGTTTAAGGATTCTTTTCCATGGCTTGGATCAGTTTTTTGGTGCAGCAAAATGGATAACATTTCTACAAATCACATCCACATGCTACAAAAGTAATCTGCACATGAACGGAGTTGAGGTATGGATTTTAAATCCTCAGGAACTCAATTTATGTTGAGGAAA
Source organism: Phyllomedusa bahiana (assembly GCA_025379985.1). Classification (NCBI taxonomy): domain Eukaryota; kingdom Metazoa; phylum Chordata; class Amphibia; order Anura; family Hylidae; genus Phyllomedusa; species Phyllomedusa bahiana. The sequence continues at coordinate 69,648 of JAODAL010006228.1, read as the reverse complement.
TTCCCAAAGCAAAAATATACCTGCATTTGTGGATTTTGCTGCAGAAATGCGTAAAAGCATCTTAAATATTTTCCTGCTTTACTTTCTTACTAAACCTGTTATAATAATGCTTGACTTTTAAGTAGTAAAATAAAGTTTAAGCCTGAGTGAAATATTTATCTATTGGTTTAAGATTGATAGTGTTTAACAGCTGGCTCCCTATCAGGGAACGCACTAAAGGCTTGCCCCTAAGAGGGCCCATAGCACGTGGTTATGGTGTCACGCTATCGCCTGGTCACGCTACTTTGCATGTATGACATTCCACCCTCTTCCCTGGTGGTTTAGTTAATGATCATCTGCTGATTATGAAGCTGATGGATAAACAAAGTGGGACAATGCTAATCCGGTTTCGTAACTTTAACATGACTCTGATTATGTTGTTAAATAGTTGATATGGATCTTGCTATGGATTACAGCACGTTGATTCATAACTTATTTTAAAATGTTCTCATAAAAAATGTTTGATAAAATTTAGGCTCACCTAAAGTTGTGCCTTATTTCTGCATATAACTAGTGCGACAGATTGTTTTGAAAATATGTATTTTCTATTGGACAGTCTATTTCACTTAACATACACTTAGTATAATTAATATAATCAATTATACTAGATAGGGGTTTAAAGTGAATCAACCACAAACAACATTGCAGCCAATTATAGTTAGACAGAGTGTGTGCGTAATGTAAAAGATGCTCTAAGACAGAAGTGGCCACTGAGTTTAGAGTCAGCAGGTTGCAACAGAGATACAGAGAGACTGGAAGAGTCACAGAAAGACAAAAAAAGTGGACATCCTTTGGCTACATCACACACTGATGACCACCTCATTGTAAACAATGCCCTGCAGAACCAGATGATGAATGTCACACAACTCCAGGCATGTTTAAGGGAGGTTAGAGGCAACCAAGTTATATCAGACTGTTCATAACTGTTTATATCAGAGTGGTCTGCGTGCTAAACGACCGGTAAAGGTAACAGATCGGTTCCTGACCTGCCTGATGTATAGCAATCATTTCCGTTTCCGTTTAGAGTAAATCGACTTTCATCACTGAACAGCACCGAGGACAACTTGGTCCCTTGTCCAGTGTAGATGCTCCCTGGCCCACGCAAGACGATGCTTGTACCAGGTGCTGTGGTGAGGTATCTATGTTGGTTGTCTAGCATACCGACCACACTGGTATAAACGGTTATGAATGGTCTGATGTGACACTTGGTTGCCTCTCATTGTTTACAATGAGGTGGCTATAAGATGTCAATTTCTTTGCCTTTCTGTGACTCCTCCAGTCTTTCTGCATCTCTGTTGCAACCTGCTTGTGACACTCTAAACTCAGTGGCCACTTCCGTCTTAACAATACCTCACCATTGCAAGACTTCAAGCAGGATGCTCTCAGACTGAAGTGGCTACAATTAATTATAATTGTATGGTGTTGTCTTGATGTCAAAATAAGAACCTCATGATGAGGAGGACTGCTTAAATTCCAATTCAAATTGATCCCCAAAATGTATTGGGCGATTCAAAGATCAAACACCTGTTGTGCAAAAAGTATTGAATCACTGAAAAGTTGAATATGTGCATTGTAAAGTTAAGGGATGGTCTCATTTAGTTTATTTAAAAAAAATTAAACAAATGTTATGTTCATCCTGAAATTTCAGCCAAAAGTATCCCAACATTTTTGTGAGTAGTGTATGGTGTGAAACTGCCAAGCATAAGTGCCTCTTTTGAAGTAGAAACTGCATGAGTTGTGAATGACAAAAAGGCTGTCTGTGCTATGTTGCTGAACCATCTCCAACCAGCAGGTCCAACAGAAGCCCATAGGGGTTGGCTTCCCTTATTCTTGGCAAAATTATCAGTTCTATTGCTTTCACAGGTGACCTATTGTGAATAATCTTTTCTTAGTGAGTTCTCTTTGTGAGTCTGTTTTACAATAAATTCTATTTTATGCTTGAGTTTTCAGTAATACAATTACTGGGTTTAATGAGACATTTTAAAGGAGTATGACTACAAAAATAGCTCCCTAAAACCATATGAGATGGAGCATGGCAGGCTTTTTGAAAACCTGTACAGAATCTGTAAAAAAATGTTTTGTATATCTCCATACAAAATTGGAGAGAAAAGAGGTACAATTAGGTCCTATACTTCACTCATAGGAGACAAAGTAGGGCTGTGTGTATGTGCCTTAGTCTGTCAGCATTTAACCTACTCTAAGTATAGCCTTGTCCTTTTTTTTATTCCTGCATTCCAAGATTAATAAATTCATAATTCATCAGTGTCATAGCCGTGTGGCTATTGTGAGTTTTGTTTCTATTTTTTTTTGCATTTTGGAGTGTTAGGGTATGTTCACATGGCTTATTTTGGGGCGCATTTTGCCATGTATTTCGTGGCGTACTGCGCTCTAGTACGAGCAAAATGCACCCTGATCATTACAGTAATCCATAGTTCTCAAAGAGAACTATGGATTACGCCTTCTCTTCCCGCTCGTGCAATTCGATCGTATTGCGTCGCGGGAGTACACGCCGACCAGCGCGACTCCCCGAACACCCGACGTAATTGCGGGGCGTACTGTCCCGCAATTAAGCCGTGTGAACATACCCTTATTTTTTAAATCTTCATTATAGTACACATATTATGTACTGAAAAAAAATAATCATTAAATTTTTTTAGGGATGCATGCAAGAAAAGCACTTCATAATTTTTCTCATGTTTTTGCTTTTATAGTGTTCACTGTGCTGTTTAGGAAAACATGATACATTTTAATTTTTTATGTAAAAACCTTTTTTTCTGTACATGAGGGCTTATTTTTAATGGGCAATTATTTTTTTACCTAATTTTGGGGTACATGCAACGGTTCATTGAATTTTTATTCCATTTTTAGGAGTCAGAAACACTCAGCAATTTGCCTTTGTTTTACATAACATAACTTAAAAAGATTTTCTTGTCTGTCTGTTTCAAAGTACCTGCTCTTTAACGCTGCCAAAATGTAAGGCTCCTGATCTCGCTCTATCAAACAACTAAAGGGTTAAAGTTTTTCTCAGTTAGCAACCTAAACTAGAATCCATTGGGTTAGAGATAACAGTGTGTAATTGGATCAAAAACTGGCTGCTAGATCGTACCCAGAGAGTGGTGGTAAATGACTCCTACTCTTAGTGGTCCCCTTTCGTGAGTGGTGTGCCGCAGGGCTCAGTATTGAGTCCTCTCTTATTTAATGTATTTATTAATGATATAGTAGAAGGGATCGATAGCACCATCTCGATTTTTGCAGATGACACCAAGCTATGCAGGGTAGTGCAATCTATGGAAGATGCTCATAAATTGTAAGCAGACCTGGACACACTGAGTGTTTGGGCATCCACTTGGCAAATGGGTTTCAATGTGGATAAATGTAAGGTTCTGCATCTGGGGAGAAATAATCTACAGGCATCATATGTAGATGGAGAATCGCTTGTTGAGAAAGATCTGGGCGTTCTTGTAGATCATAGACTACAGAATAGCATGCAATGTCAATCAGCTGCCTCTAGAGCAAGTAAGATATTGGCGTGTATTAAAAGAGGCATGGACTCGCGGGACAAGGATGTAATTCTACCGCTGTACAAAGCATTGGTGCGTCCTCACTTAGAATATGCTGTTCAGTTCTGGGCCCCAGTTTATAGAAGAGATGTAATGGAGCTAGAGAGAGTACAAAGACGAGCAACCAAACTTATAAGGGGAATGGAGCATCTTAGTTATGAGGAGAGGTTAGTAGAATTGAACTTATTTAGTCTTGAGAAAAGACGGCTTCGGGGGACATGATTAATTTATATAAATATATAAATGGTCCCTACAAAAAGTATGGGGAGAAATTATTTCAAGTGAAGCCCCCTCAAAAGACAAGAGGACATTCCCTTCGACTAGAGAAAAAAGGATTCAATCTCCAGAGGAGAAGAGCGTTCTTCACTGTAAGAACTGTGAATCTGTGGAATAGCCTACCTGAGGAGCTGGTCACAGCAGGAACTGTAGAGAGTTTCAAGAAAGGCTTAGATACCTACCTGGAACTAAAGAATATTAATGCGTACGTAGCCATGTAAAATTCTGGATCCTGGCTGGTGGAGGCTCTGGGGTCAGAGATATGGTCTACACTGGAGCAGATTGGTTCATGCCTTGTGGGTCTCAAGGTAATTAACCAGTGGTGAGGCTGACATAATGTCCTTCTCTCTCTCCATTCACCCATTTCCCCCACCCTTGGTTGAACTTGATGGACACGTGTCTTTTTTCAACCGTACTAACTATGTAACTGTGTAACCTAAGATCAGAGACCAAGACAAAGCTCAATCCGTCTAAGGGGCCGTTTACACGGCAAGTGACAAATACCGGTCAGTTATGCGACCGGCCTTTGCTCTGTTTTGCGGCCGTCCACACGGCCGCGGGGGCGACGGCTTTTCTCCGCGATGAGTGGAGAAAAGCCCTCCCCCTTCACATTGAGATGCACATATTCCGTCCGGAAACCGGACAGAAGATTGTGCTTGCTCAATGTTTTGAGGGCGGACTGCAGGCGGCAAAACCGCCGCACGGAGAACCCATGCAGTGAGGACTGCTGCACGGGTTTTCCATAGAGTACAATTGTGCTAATTTTTGGCCGGTTTTTCAGGCGTTCTGCAAAACGCAAACCGGCCGAAAACCCATGCAGTGGGGACATGCCCTATGGCTATGTTCACACGGCTTATTTTGGGGCGCATTTAGCCGCATATTTCGCTGTGTACTGTGCTTAATACGCGGGGAAATACGCCCCAAAATTACGGTAATCCGTAGCTCTCATGGAGAACTATCGATTACGCCTCCTCTCCCCGCTCGTACAATACGATCGTATTGTACGCGCAGGGAGATAAGTGACATGTCAATTATTTGCGGCGAATACGCGCTGCGAGTAATGCATGTCAATGGGGCCGGCGGGTTGATGGCCCCTCGTGCCACGGGGTTACGTGCGTATTAGCGCGAGCTCCCGAAAATCAATGTATTGCGCCGCGTACTGTACACGCCGCAGTACATCGTATGAGCATACCCTAATAAGACACAGGAGGGTCTGATGTCACCAGCCCAGCCACTGCTAGAACAAAGCAGAGACATGTGGCCCATGGATGCTTGTGAAAAAGTTCAGAAAAAAAAGTTAAATTGGGACAGCAATGTATTTGGTAATAAAGCATTGATTTCTAAATAAAAATCTGTTTTCCCCTAGTTCCAACAGCAGCATAACCAATGGGGTATTTATGTCTCTTGACAACTGGTGGGACAATTGAAACTGTTAATTAAAATGTGCATCAATTAACTAGTAACTAGTTTCTGCTCCTATAAACAGCTGAAAGACTAGCATACAGTTTGTTATTAGAAATCAGACTACAGCAGCTGCTGTTGGGACAAAGGGAAAACTGATTTCTGTCTCATCGTGATGTAGATACTCCAACCTCTTTCTTTTTGGGCGATCCTTGTTACCACCTCTCTGTCCATCACAAATCAAGAAGATTTTCTAGATCTTTTTATAGGCTTTCTTCGTGGTCACTGGTCTGGACTATGAACATGTACTTAAAACTTCATCAGAAAGAACTGTAACAAATAGTAGAAGCTGGTTCACTTCCAGGTTGTCAGTCCTAGGTATAGGTTGGAATAAAACTCCCATTGATCATGAATCCTTTTATTGGAGCCCAGCCTCTATAAACAGACTGGTATGGTTACTGTTACAGAGTCCGGTTTGTAAAGGTCTTTTTTGTTGGTCACTGACCCTCTTAATGAGGGCGAAGAGCCCCTTCATTATAAGGCTATAATTACCATAACTATGCCTAGGCTTATAATAGGTCTTTGTTGTTGGTCATATGCCTTGGTGGTGACCCACTTCTTAGACTGCATTAAAAAAAATCATAATAATCCATAGAGGGCTAGTTGACCAGGCTTTTAAGATTGTAAGCTCTTAGACCATGATATAGTTTTAAGTCTTGTATTGGGGCTTATCAGTCAAAATGGTAAGATGGTTATTGTTCTTGGACTACTTAAGGAAACCCTCAAATGCTATCTGTAGAGATAGATAACCTGTAAACTGCCAGATTGAAAACTGTAAGACCATAGCATAACTGTAGGTCTTGTATTTAAGGCCTCATCTGCCATAACAATAAAAACAGTCATTACTGTGCTCTGATTGAATAGATCTTCACTGTTGGTCATAGACCTTAATGGCTGTGGGATACATATGTTGTCAATAGGATTCAGCTAGGCTAAACCGTGGATTTCCGGTCTTTGAGTTTACTTACCTTGAAGGAAATTATGGGTTAAGACTTTGTTCTAGTCAACATCCAACCTGCTAGGTTAAGACTATTAGACTATGATAGAGTTTTAGCTCTTGCATTGGGGTAGGGCTCATCAGTCACAACGATAAGATGCCCTTACCCGGGCCTGATTAAATAGATCTTCCTCTTTGGTTTCAGACTTTGACGGTGACCCTGTTCTTCGACTGGGTTGCCCTCTAAGCCATAGTAGTGCTAACTACTCCAGGCTGTCAGGTTGAAGATTTTAGACCAAGGAATAGCTGTAGTTTTTCTGCAGGGGACGAGACTCTATATTGACCGTGATGCTTTAATCTGAGGTGCAGCTTCTCTTGCCCAATTGGTATGCTGGCTATTATCACGGCCCAGTCTTGCTGGAGTTTCATCAATTCTCTTGGTCTCAAGTAACCAGGAGGGAATATGCAGGCCAGCCTGAACCTCATAGGTATGGACAGTCTCTCTAATGCCAAGGGCTTGTTTTTTCTGTACAGAAAACAGGACTTCTTTACCTAGGCATTAAATCTCATGGGCCCGAGATCTATCCTAGGACATGTCTGTCAAGAGGTAACATACTACTAAATGCAATTTTTTTTGCCAAATTTTTCTAAAATATCGCCTCTGCTCGAGAAAATGAGTGCATAAAAGTTGGTATAAGAGGACCCAAATGCAACTTCCTTTGCTAATGTATTGGTTGAGGAATCTAGGATCTTCACCCTACATCCATCTCTTCACTTGGAGCTAGGAAAAACCAGAAGAATACAAACCAGAACTGTATATGATTCACGACCATCTACTATTCTGGAGGACAGGGGGCTGGTCACCCCATTCTTGCAAGAAAAATACAAGAACACAGACTAGACAAATACAGGAGGACATCCTCTAGGTGATCCTCCAAGGACATTATTATTATTATTTATTTTAAAGCGCCATTGATTCCAGGCCTGTACATCGAGGGGTTACATACATTACATAAGTCAAACGAGTACAGTGATAAGGGATAATGACAATATGGGCCACGAAGAGGGAGAGAGGACCTACCCGCGAGGCTTACAATCTACAAGGAGGGGGAAAGAGACAGGAGGTGAGGGGCAGGACATAGAACAGATACGCCATCTTAATCCATCTGAAAGCACAGTCCATATGTTCATCACTGGATCTATTATATTTTCCCTACCTCTGAGGTCAGGTGTGTCTGGTGGGAGAACAAGGCTGGCTTGTGTCCTGGACCATAGCATGTTCTAGATAAAATAGACCTTTCTTCGAGTGCTTCTCTCAGTACATCTTTTGCCTAGTGTCTTTAAACTCCTTAACCCACCTGGACATATGGGTATGCAGCGCGATCCCGCTACACAGCTGCTTAGTTTTAGCTGCAAATTGCAGCTAACATTCAGTGTTACGTCAGCGCGGTATGTAGCTGCTGCAATCTGTCCACCTGTGCTGTTTAACTCCTTTCGAATGCCGCTGCAAGGATGGCCGCGGAATCTAAATCATTCACTTTGATTCGGGCCTTGATCGGGCTGCTGAGGCCAAATTGCGGACTCCCGAACGGTGAACATGGCACCTGGAAGCCTTGTGAAGGCCCCAGGCAAGTAGTAGTAAAACCACCATCTTTGTACACCGTAATGCATTGTCTACACAATGCATTAGGCCGAATATATGATCGCGCCCCCTAGTGGTGAAGCACCATAGGGGGACTCAACGTTAAAGGGAATGTGTCATAAAAAAATTTGTCATTAAGTTCCATTTTTATGTTAAACACATATTTTAGGATTTTTTGGTTGTTTTTTTTAATTTTTCATATCACTTTCAATATTTTTTAACAATTCTTAAGTCTTGCAGTTTTCACTTTGGCCACTAGGCCTTTTTTGGACTCTGTTTTAACAGCAGTCAGAGAGATGCTTTACCGTAGCTTCGTGCACAAAGGAGACTTAAGACTGACTCAGATCCCATTCACTTTTATAGAGAAGTTTTCTAGTCCATGCCTGTGACCTGGGGAAGAAAATCAGGGTAGCATGGAGGTGAAAGGCGTGAACTGGGACTCATCTGTGTGATTTGGCCAGAAGTAATTAAAATAAAAGTATTTACGAAACTCCTGTGTTGTCTATTCACAACTGGTGTCTCCTTTCAGTTTGACCCTCTTTCTTGCTTATAATTAGGCAGACAACTGAAAAATCTTTTCTCTACAGAACAGGAAGTGTCAGACTATTTTAAGCTTAGTGGCCAAGTGAAACTGCCGAGACTTAAGAATTATTAAAAAAAATATTGAAAGTGATATGGAAAATTTAAAAAATATAACCAAAAATTCTCAAAAAATGTGTTGAACATAGTAATGTGAGTTAAACAATATGTCATTTTTGAAGACGCATTCCATTTAAAGTAAAAAAAAAGTTTCAAAGTGTAAAAAAAATATTAAAAGTTCAAATCACCCCCTATTTGCCATTTTACAAATAAAAAAATAAAAAAGTTACACATATTTGGTATCGCCGCGTCCAAAAAAAGTCAGATTAAAATATAACATCAATTATCCTGTACACGGAACACTATAGTAGAAAAAAATCTAAATGCCAAAATTGCGTTTCTTTTGGTCATTTCACGTCCCTTAAAAATTGGAATAAATGCTATCAAAAAAGTCCCATGTATTCCAAACTGGTAGCAATATAAAGCACATGTCAGCCCACAAAAAATGCACCCTCACTCAAGTCTGTAGATCTTAGTACAAAAAAGAAGTTATTGGTCGCAGAAAATGGCACCGCCGAGCAAATTTCAAAAACCGAAAATGTTAGGAATTTTTTATGGTACCAAAACATTACGAAAACCGTACATGTTTGAAATACAGATAACACATAATTTTTACCGAAGACTGAATGCCGTAAAAGCAAAACACCCGGAAACATGGCGCAACTACAGTTTTTTTTCACATTTTGCCCCACTTAGAATAGTTTTTTACAGTTTCCCAGTAAATTCTATGGTATGATGAATGACACCATTAGAAAGTACATCTTGCCCCTCAAAATAAAAGCCCTCATATGTCTATGTAGGTGAAAAAATAAAAACATTATGGCTTTTGGAAGGTGAGGAGGAGAAAAATCAGTCTTATTTTTTTTCTTTGGAGGGGTTAAGCATACTCAACATAGAGAGCCCTAGGCCCCGTAGAGGTAGACCTTGGAGTCTCCCCATCAATATCAAATAGAGCGAGCCCACCTTTAGCTAGATATTCAAATCTGCTGCAAGTTCGGGGGAATTACTTAAAACATATCCTGTGGGAGACCTTTATGATGCATTAAAAGGTTCCAAACCATATAACCAATCTGATTCACCGAGTTGAGATGCAGCATTTAGTTCATAGCACTAGATCGACAGCGACGGCTTTCGGGTCACTTGACCCTTCATTTCTGGCAAATCCTTAATAGGATGTCACTGCACTATATAAATAAAGTATAAACCAGGAATGACATAGAAAACTACTCATGTTATAACATAATAATTAAGACAGGTTAAAACCTTGCATGAAAACAGCATAAGACAAAAACCCCATAATAACATGTGCTAAACATTAATCAATGAATCAATAATAATATTGAATATCCTGTCTGATGTTCATGCCGATGGTGATGCGTGTTTCCAAATGGAAAATCTCACCACGCTTCCCGTCGCGAGCAATTTTTGTGAGTGTCTCCCTCCACTCACAAAAAATTGCTAGCGAGGGAAGCGTGGGGATTTTCATTTGTGAAACATTTTGGGCTTACAGTACGCGCAAAAATACTCAAGTAAAATCAGTGACATCTAAACAACACCATTTATTATACATAGGGTGATTATGTAAAGTCAGTTTATCCTGCCGGATTGGACGCCGGTTCTGAGACAGATCCAGCACATGAATCCGCCCCAGAATCAGCATTCAAATCTTCTGCATTGAATTTACCTTAAAGGTTATTTTCACAAGGCGTATAGCAGGCGTACTGTGCGCTCTGCTAAATGCCGGAATGTGTTAAGAAAGTACGTGTTGGCCAGTCCACACTTCCAAAATGCTGTTGGACCGGCGCCATTCACTTTAATTTTCCCCAGCGCGTAAATGCAGGGAAGATGTGACATGACTAGACACATGGCTGTACAGTATATACACATCTCACATATACACGTACATACCCTACTCACCAAGCACACACAACGCCTGGCAACCCTTGTCCCCTTATTAACCTGTGTCCTGTTGTCCTGGTGCAGTTGTCATCGAGCAAGAGCTACTCTCTTCCTGTATGAGGCGGAGCATAGGAAGTGGAATACGAGAGAGGGAAAGATACAGCCCCAGATACAGATTGTGCTGACTGTGCGCAGGATTCTGATTGATGAGCAGCCCCTGCCTGACTTCCTACTTTACCAATCAGCTCTGGTCTCTACTCCTGCACTGACACTGTGAGGCTGCAACCTACTCTGTTACCCCAAGGAAGTGCACAAGAAAATATAGGAGAAAAAGGGATTAAGCAACTTCTTCCTCCTATGTGCCTCTAACTCTCCCCACTTATTCCTCATCCTTTCACATGGATTATATTTTTATTGAAGTGCTAAAACGTGGGGGGACCGTCCCCCACCAAAAAAAGTGGTTGGGACCAGTCCCCTCCATACCCCCCTAAAGTTACACCTATGCACATGTCCAACTGTTCAGTGTTTCAGGACTTTTTGCACAACTTGTTGATCTCTAAGGGTGCTTTCACATAGCGCAGTATTGGTGCAGTTTTAACTGTGCTTCCAATTAAAACTGCCTTTATTACCAAAAAGCGTTCTTTCACGTATCAAAATGTGTTCAGAAGGTTTACGAAATAAGTAATCAACTTACTGTGTTTGAAGTCTTGTGGATTACAAACACAGGTTTCAACTAATTGATTAGCTCTCACTTTTCCAAACAGTTTTTAGATACAGTAAGTGCAAAAAGCTGATTGGTAATGGCATACTCGGAACCCTGGGGTGGCCCCCTTTAATATGGTTGTTGTCACGGTAACGTGTATGGCACGAGGGTAAATATGGTGCTAACTTCCCCAGAGAACCTGAGGTAGCGCCAAAAATTCTTGTTGTCCCTAGTCAAGACCACCAATCACTAGACGACTCAATGCCCAGGGTTCGGAAACACGGTAGTTGCATTTATTTGCAGCAATAACTAGTTGAGCCCTTAGACTCTGGATGCAACCAGGAATTACAAAAACTCGTGATGCAGTAACAATGACTTGACTTGATTATGATGTAATGATCGGCAGCTTTGATAATGATACAACAGTCCTCTGAGTATGTGTCAGACTCTGGTAACTGGAGCTGGTAGTAGTATTACTGTTATAAAGATAACTGATTCAGACCTTATTCCTAAGAGTGGATCTTACACCAAGGGCAACAGCGTTTGAATGAAAAAGACCTGGTTTGAAGGACCACGGCTGATTCTTGAATACTCGGATTAGAGACAGACTGTCGAAGCATACTTCCGCATGCGTTGACTGCATGAGAAGTGCGTGGATCCCCTGACTTGGAAGTTCAGGAGAATGACTATGACCGCTGGTGGAGACCCTGCTATTCCCAACGGTCGGACAGAGGTTTTTCTGACTGGACTTGCCACCTCCTGGAGTAGCACTGGAGATCCTGTGTGAGTCCCACTTAGGTGGTAAGGAGATTAAGGTACAGGTTTGAGTAGGCTAGGGCAGTAGCAGAATGGCTGTGATCCAGGGAGCAACACACACCTTGACATGCCGGAGACCTCTGCACGGGTACCTCCCAATGTGAGTAGCAGAGACTAACTAACCAACTGCCTAACTGCCTAACTGCCTCTGGCCAGTGCCCTTGGTGATGGCAGGTAGCAGAGGGGTCCACATGTCAGAGAAGTTAGTAACTATTGCTATCATTTTTGGAAACGACAGTTTAACTGCATCCAATCACAGATAAACTGTGTCATTACAAGGCAAATGTTTCTAACAAGGAACCAAACATCAAGAGGGCGACCTAGAGATAATACTTTAGACTGCAATATTATGATGTTCTTTTCTGCACTGAAACATTTTTGACAGAATAACAGCAAAATATGGAACAAAAAATCTTCAGTGCTGGGGTCACTACATCAGTCCCCTCTGAAGAAAGAAGCCGTCCTACGGTGACATGTCTAAACAACATGACATAGTGCTAATGAGGACATATAAAACACAACACTGTGGGTTAAAACAATATAGTGCAAATTAACCATGTTTAAGGAACACTTTATAACTGGGTATTGCATTGGTAGCTAAGGACGTTCTCTGTGGGCAATTAGAACCATCGTCAGTCACAAGCTCTGTGGCAGGCACTAGGGAAATGAAAAGGCCAATGTCCTACATTCAGTCCATAGGCTGGGTGTATAGTTGACTAAGGTGCTTGGTCTAAGACCAGGTGTGAGGCTTAAACGTTACATGGAATAGTTATCTAACAAACAAACTAAGGCAATACAAATATAAGCATCAATAAATATATATGGCAAACAAATGTACAAAGACAGGTAATATAATATATATGCATACAGTACAGCATTTCCCTCTCATGTAAGGCGTACCGGTGGTGTTCCTTTGTTTGATTCGCTCATGATCTTCTGAGGGTGATGCTCTCTTCACCAGCTGCATGAACTGGAACAATTGAGGAACTCTACCTCTGCTGTGAGCGGCAAAGTGTAAGTGAGAGCAGGCATTAGAGGGTGCAAACTGCACAGTGGCATATGTACTTACATTGGTAGCCAGCTGGTATGAGAATCGGTGTAACTCAACAAGTTGTCGCACAAAGGATGGTTCTCTTGCGAGACACATGTACTCTCCGGACTGTATACTTGAACAGGTGGGTGAGAAGGTGCATTGAAAGCTTGGGTAACTACTCTGGTACATAACTTAACCTGTTACGGTGTACAGTCTGAGGTGCCATACCAGGGCTTCTTATGACTCAATAACACATCAGATTCAGGGCAAGTGTATGGAAGTCACTGTGTACGGGTATTTTCAGGTTCCCATAGACAGTCCAACCTTGTCCGAGCGGTGATATATTACTTTAGCCCAACCTTGTACTCCCACTTCTATGTTGAGATGTGCAATCTCTATTTGGTTGTATGAGCCTGTTCTTGGGGTCTTATCCTGCGACTTTCTTCCATCTCCGTCTGACAAACGAATGTTTCTACCGGCATCTTGTATCCTTCTTAGGGTGTTCTTGAACCGTCCAATACTGTATTGAGTCAAGAGGGTTTAATGGATTCGGAACCTTGAACCCCTAAAGCACGGGTCTTGTGGGATGTTGACTTGATGTCCGAACAGTCAAGTAGAATGGTGAATAGCCAGTGGAACAGAGAATTGGTGTTATTGTTATATCTCAACCACTCGTCTAGCAACTGTGGGCCATTCTATCTATCTTCTTAGAGATAGAAGCTTTTCCTCAACATGTTTGATAAACACTTGGTTGATTTTCTCCCATTAGGAGTGCCGTGCACCCTTGAGGGTTGTATGCTGTAGTGCGAAGCTTTTTACTATTCATTGTAGGAACAAAGTCTTGGAAATCGCTGGATTCAAATGCTGTACCTCCGGTCTGTTAATACGTTACACTGTTCAGCCATAGTGCTTCAATCACTTACTGTCCTGAAGAAGATGATGGCTGGCAGTACGAGCAGTTAAGTCTCTGACAGGAACAACAACTACCCACGCTTGGAGTAGTGGTCGACCATCGTTAGGCGTATTGTATACTCCAGATTCTTGTTAGGAGGCCAATTTCACATGGTCTAGGGCAAAACAAGTTGGTTTGCCTTTCGAGACGAAATGGGGTGTAAAGGTGCTACTTGCTTCCTTCTCCCGTCTTTGGATTGTTTGCAGGCGGGCACTCATTACACCATTCTCAATTCCGGTTTCTCATTGCCGATTACCAATAAGAATCTCTGGCGGAGTGTTCGTTGTCGGGTCTTGTAGATACCGAAATGGCCGGACCTGGTCCATGATAGCGTCGAGTACTATCTTAGCATCACGTCTTGGGATATATGATCTGTGGCGGTCTCTCGCCTGAAACTGATCAGAGATTTCTCAGGATTAGGCTATGTAAGATACAGGAGTCTTTTCCTTATTCCCTCCAGAGAACGTCGTAGTTCCACGTCAGGGCATGTTCTGATCCACAGCGGATTCTACAAGTAGAGGAAGGTAGTCGTGAGGATTTCATCCAAGAAACTCTGGACTCATCTTGGATAGTTTTCGCATCGGGGATAAGTCTTGGATGAGGGATCTGACTTGAATTGAGGCACTCTAACAGGTTTAGGCGCATGATAAAGTTCTGCGTAGCGAATCTCTGATAAAAGAGAGGCATTTCCATGTCCTTCGCCAGTCGTCTTCCTCTGTGGCTCCTCACCTTTAGGTAGCGGGATAGACGTGTCAGCGTTCACGTTGTTCTTTGCCACTGTAGTCGGGTATTTGGATCTCGAAGTATAAAGCTGGCCAGTCTGGATGCCCAACGTTGCTCTAGTGCTAGGCACCAAGCAGTGCGGTAATGAAGTGTGCTAAGCGGGTTTTGTCGTGTATACGTGAACGTTGTATAGCCTTGAGGTAATCTCTAAATTTCTCAGGTGACGGCCCACACGAGTGCTAGTAGTGGTCTAGGCTTGAACGAGTATAGTATGTTGTCTTCTCTATTCCCGGCTACCCCTCTGGGAGGCATCGACTGGCGTAGTCAATAACCCTTTCTCGGGTGTCTTAGAATCTCGCGACAGGGACTCTCCTAGGCCTAAGAAACATGCGATCCTTGTATAGAAGAAATGGATGGTTATAATCATGGTAGACCAAAAAAAAAAAATAAAAATTGGAGTTGATGTCAGCAAGGTTTTTAGGTTTGAATGCTGATTCTTGACGGTCAGGACCACTCAACAAAAAGTCTTCGTCATATTGGCTCTCGGAGGACAACCACTAAGTGAGTTCGGTAAGTGGTTCCGCTACTTGTGCAAGTGTGGTATTAATCGGCGTAATAGCCTGCAAATCCAAGTAGAACTTCTTACTTCCTTAACTGTTTTTAGTGAGTGTCCCAATTTTCCACAGCTGGTAGATCTTTCTTGTGGTCAGGCTGTATTCCTTCAGCACTCACGGACATTCCCAAAGAAGTTTACTCGATGGCTTGAGTAGGTGGCACTTAGATGGTTTGGACTTGAGGCCATGGTCTATCAGAACCTGGAACACTTCGGGGCCAAATGCTTGATGTTGATCTTCGTAGGTACGAGGATAGAGCACGTCCAGATAAGCATGACACTTTGGAAATTAACAAGACCGATTGCATCGTTTCCATCAAGCCTGGAAGGTACAGGGGCGTTACACACCCGATATGTGCATGCTGAGAACTCGTAGAGTCCCATTCGGTGGTAGTAAATGTGCTGTCGACACTGTCTGTTCCTCGATGGGCCATTGGAACTTGCCAGTATCCACTTGTGAGGTCTAGTGTGCGAGAAGTAGGCAAGCGTGTGGGCCCGAGCAGCGATAGATTCCTTCAGCGATACGTGGAAGTGGGTAAGGCATCTTATATTGTGAGATGGCGTTAAATTTCCTTTAATCACGCAAAAGCGAAAGTCCCATCCTTCTCTTTCCACAAGGACTATAGGGGCCGGCCCATTGACTTTGCTTCCTTGTATCACCTTGGTGTCCTTTCGCTTTCCTTAATGAGTTTCTTCACCTGCTGAAAAAATTTAGGGGGCTGGGCAGGAGAAATAGGCCAGTGTTTCTCCTTGAAGGCGGATTAACGCCCGTGTTTAACTTGTGCTTGAATGAGTTGGTTTTTTGTCCTAAAAACAATGAGAAAGTTTACGTGAAGTGCTTCCATGGTGTCTCTTAGCTAATTTGCGAACTGTTCCATTGATCTTGCTCGACGGGGGTATTAGGAATCTCCAATGCTGGAGTCATCCCACCAGAGAGTATGAGTGTTGTCGATCTTTACGGAAGCTCTAAATAGACTTCTGGTAAGCAATAGTCCTCTTCACTCAGACATCCTCCGCGGATCGAGCTGGTTAGATCATCGCACAGTGGTACAACTGTGAAGCTCGCTGGGGAGTCACTGAGTTTACAAGGCTTACGGGAACCTGACCATTCGAGACGGTTACGATGCTCCTAGCTGTTTTGTACAAAGTTCGGTCCATCAATTGACAATGATCAAAGCAGTAGCTTCGTAGTCGCATTGTCCTAGTCCTGTGGACGGCACCTCGGCACCATAAAAGGTGTTCGACTGTCGGCTGGTAAAACAATTGAACGAGCTTCTCTAGTGCGGACACGGCCAAATTCTCTCCACGATCATTAACAAAGCCAGTTGAGCAACAAGCGCTTTTGATAGTCTTCTGTACTGTTTTTGCCTATAGTGGAAAGGAAGCATGGGGCAAGGAAGCATGTAAAGCAAAGTAAAACTTCAGTAAATACATGACGAATGAATATCAATTACCTAAAAAACTACAGTCAGTGCTATCTCCCTGAACTCTGTAACATACAACCTTGTCTACTGCAATTTACGGTCACCCATGGCGTACAGTAGCTCCCAGTAGCTAGTTGTTCGATGGTTGGCCATTACCCGAAAACAATTTCAATTTGGATTTCCCAGCCGGAAATAACCACATCAGGACCCCAATGTTTCTCCAAAAATGTGTCGGGGCACAGTAGTAAACTTGAGGAGCCTGTAATCCACAAGGCTTCAAGAGGTACCTTGTCTATCCAGATGGTTTTACATCGGGACAATGCGAGAGGAACCTTGAAGAACCATGCGTTCCTCGGCCTGTGTTCTACTCCCGAGTGACGGCCCTTTGGACTCAGGGTATCCCCGTTAACTGGAAGATCGAAAGCTGTGGTGTCCATGAACGTCTGACAGTAGCTACAGTAAAGGGTCTTTCTGGTGAAGCAAATCTTTGAGTCGGGGGCCTATTCAGGTTTTGGACGGTCCCATGGAACAGGCCAGAGTTACAGTTCTGCATACAGATGGTACTCATGTGAGTGATTGGCGGTAGAAGTGTCCCGTTTTAACCTTTAGAACTTGGCAGAGTGAGTCGACGAACTTTGGGCAAGGGTAATCAGGATGTGACTGTAGTGTTAGCAGTTTATGGTCTGTGCTGCGTTGGACACTTGTACGGAAGTATCGTGGTAGATGTTGCAATACTAAGCGATACCACGCCAGCCAGGTCTGGGAAATATTCAGACGGTAATGTAGCTGTGCAAGAAGATCAGTGCCCCCGATTACTCGCAATGCTTAGTAAGCTATTTATTTTAGTTTATATTTTGAAAAAATTCTTTTTAAAGTAAATAGCAAATACTGGGAATTCCTGTGCGGATAACATGCGATTTGACTTTGTGCCATTCTAATAGTCCCACTCCTTCAATGAATGCGATCATAATGTAGCCTGCTCAGGGCTGAAGGATCAATAGTTCAACCTGTGTGTATGCCCTGTTATGCGGATTGAAATGCTAAAGCATATTCCCTGAGACTCTCACCTGCTTTCTGTCGTCGATGGTAGAACTTAAGCGGATTTCGGCTTGGAGACTGTACTCTTCAAATTCTTTTCTCAGGAGATCAAGGATTTGTTTTGACAGTGGGTTTTTCTCAGTAGCAGCCATGAAACGAACTTCCTCAACATTTGGACTCCTTCGATTTGGCCCAAGAGTATCTGTACTGCATGAGCAGGGGAAACGGAGACCAAGTTCGATCGTGGCGTGTAATATTCTCCGTGGGCTCTGCAGTCAGCTAGTTGGTGTGAGGTTTCCTCCCCTATAGCTGCTTGGTAGACTAGAAGTTCCAAAAAAGAGAAGGTAACTCCTAAGCAAACTGTAGGTGCAGGAACGTTGTTCAAAGCAAACAGTTGTGGTCAGCAACAGTTATCAGGAGTGGATAGTTGAAGGGACGTACAATACCTGAGCAGAGTCAAGGGTACTTGCGTAGACATTGTGAATGAATTGGATGTACTAGTCCTCTGCCAAGAAGATAAACAAAAAAAAATATGAGCCTGTTGCACTAATTAGAAAAAACAATAATTCACTTATCACGTAGAAGCGCTGCTAGCTCATGTACCCCCCCGGTACGTGTAGGTCCAACATGCGCTTTATCCTGTTCGTGACGGCAATTTTCCTTCCTTGGCATACTCGTAACCCTGGTGTGGCACCTTTAAGATGATTGTTTGTCACGTGTAACGATGTATGGGCACGAGGGTAATATGGTGGTCTAACTTCCCCAGGGACCTGAGTACCCAAAAAATTCTTCATTTCCCCTATCAAGACACCAATCACTATGACGACTAATGCCAGGTTCGAAACCAACGTAGTTGCATTTTATTTGCAGCAATAACTTGTTAGCCTTGTCTCTGGATGCAACCAGGAATACAATAACTTTGATTGCAGTACCAATGACTTGACTTGAGTAAGTGATGTAATAGCGCAGCTTGATATGATACAACAGTCTCTAGTATGTGTCAGACTCTGGTAACTTGAGAAGGCTGGGGGTAGTAATCGACTTTAGAAAGATAACTGATCTACGACCTTATTCCCTGAAGCGTTGGATATATCTTACACACCAAGGGCACAGGCTTTGAGAAAAAGACCTGGTTTGAAGGACCTCGTGTATTCTTGAATACCACGGATTGAGACAGTGACTGAAGCTACTAGTTGTATCCGCATGAAGGGAGGCTTAACGCATGAGAAGTGCTGGTTCCTCGGACATGGAAGCCAGGAGAAGACTATTACGCGCAGGTGGTAGACCCTCAGTTCCCAGACGGACGGACGAGAAGGTTTTTGACTGGACTTGCAACCCTTCGCAGAGTAGCACCTGTATATCCAGATGAGATTCCCTTAAGGTGGTAGAGAATTAAGGACATTTTTTGAGTGTAGGCTAGGGCCTAGCAGAATGGCTGTTGAGCAGGGAGTCAACACACGTAGGACACCTTGACTTGCGGAGACCTCTGCACCGAACCTCCCGATTTATGGAGCAGAGTACTAACTAACGCAACAGCCTAACTTGCCTCAAACTGCCATCTTGGCCCGAGCCTTTGGAGATGGCATGTAGCAGAGTGGGACACATGTCAGAGAGCCTATTTGCATCAATTAGTAACGACAGGTTATGCGAGCCAATCATGCACATATACATGTTATACATATGCAAATGTTGTAAACTAAGGAACCAAACACAAGGTGCTTACCTAGTATAATATCTTTAGAATCAATATTATGATTTCTTTTCTGCACTGAAAACATTGTGACACGTTATCCATGCAAAATATGGAACAAAATAAACTTCTAGGTGCTGGTCACAAGCCAGTAATAATTGCAGTTTAATTGGAGAACAGTTACAACTGTACCAAAACTGCGCTGTGTGAAAGCACCCTAACAAGGAGCTTAATGGAAAAATTCACAACAGGTGTTTGATCCCTGAATCACCCAATAAATTTAAAGGATCAATTTGAATTGGAATTTAAACAGTCCTCCTTGTAATGCAGTTTCCATTTTGACATCATGAGACCAAGAAAATACCTTACAATTGATCAACAGTACCTTGCCATTTGCAAGGTTTCAAGTAGCATCTCTCGAGATTGAGAAGTTGCCACTGATCCGTGTAATCATTCACCAGCAGCATGTGCAATTTAAAAATGTGTTGTCTGGATTTCACTCTATAACAACAATCTGGCTGTGTAGTTTGATAACTCCCTATAACAGCAGTCTAACCATGACCTCCATAAGAGAAGCCTGTCTAACTAGTCTGTACCTACCCCTACAACAGCAGTCGGGCTCTGTAGTTGGTAAGCCAGAGCTCCGACTCCTCAGTTTCCCTAACACCGACTCCCACTCCATGATACATGGCGCATGTTTAAGTGATAGCTTTTTTGTAGTAAAATGGTAACTTCAGACTTTGTATCACCTTATGATACAATGATCAAGCTATTTAGGTAGAACATAACATATATTTATTGGATACAACTTTAGAACACAAAAAAACTTTAATAGATTGTAAACATGCCACATGCTCAATAGAAAGTACGAAAAACACACTTTACAACAAACACATACTGAAAAATATTTGGTGAGTGAGTGTATGAATGTCTTCTAAGAAATAGTATCACCCCCCATCAGATCCTTCATAGATGACTTCAAATCTGATCTCATTATTTTAAGCCTAGAGAATAGACTGTCTACTCTAACTTAGGTTGGTGGCAAGACAGTGACCACAGGGGCAACATCTCTTACAATTTCAGGGTATAAAGAAATGTACCTCATGCAGAGTCCATTTTGATGAACGGTCAAATTCTTCTACTTCTTTGAGAGCAACCCAAAAAGAGTAGCCGGGTCACCCCCCTATAATAGCAGTCAGGCTGTGTAGTCTGGACCCTCACCAATAGCAACAGTGCAGCTGTGTAGTTTAGACCTCCCACTATAACATGACCCTATGCAGCGCCTAACCTTCGTTGAATCCTGACCAATACCTCACCTCGCACATCCCTGAGTCGTCCGCCCAATAAAGGACACAGAGACCTTGGCTTGGATATATTTTGGCCACAGAGCCTTTTTTAGTTAACAATACAAAAACATTACGAGCAAACAGAAAGCGAATGAGTATCCCAATACCTCATTTCCGCCGAGGGGTGTACCCTTTAAATCAATTGGGGGCTAAGGTCCTTGGAGCCAAGATGCAAAGCCCTTCTGGGCCTGGCGTAAACCAATCCCACCTTTTTCCACGATCTTTTGCCCCAGCCGTCAAACCGGCCTGGCTTCAGGCATTAACCCGAATTAGCCATCGTCATAACGGCTACTCAATGTCCAAAACTTGCTCCCGCAAATGGAGACGATGCCTTCTGCGGAGCCCAAACCTTCGCTCAGTACCGTTCCATCGCCCAATTTTGGAGCCGAAGCTGAGCCTGACATGATCCCCCAACTCTAACTTTCACAGACTCCAAGGACCCTGCCAACCCGCTTCAAAAGCTAGCCGACCATGGGACACCACAAGAAGCGCGTTTGACGCCCCGCACAGGCCCCAAGCGCGCGGCTTCCTATGGAAACCTTACGGCTTCCCGCGCTCCGAATGTCCCATTTTGACCAAAAAAATCCATGCCGAACTGCATTCAAGTGGTAACGCCATCGTCACATCCTCAGGGGCATTTGGCCTAAAAGTGCCCCATCTCGCTGAATTCCAGCTCCCTATGCTGTAATCACAGGATACCCCCGTTCCTTGTGCCACAAAAAGACGTCCACCTTCTAGCCGTGCCCTGTTGTTCACCTTGATCCTTGGTGCCTTTTGTCCAAAACCCACCTGTCCTGCGCCGGGGGACTATCCTATGTTGTCCAGCCACTACAACACGCACTATATCTGTGGACCACAAAATAACCATACCCGTGTACAAAGCCCACAGACGCAAGATAACAAAAGATAACGCCCATCCGAAATATTCCTAATGGGTGCGCAGGCCCTAAGATCGATGCCTGGGCCCGAGGCATGCAACTACCGACCTAGATCCAGGGCCTATCCCAGCAGCGAATTGCTGAAGAATCCGGAAGGACTGTCTCCATCTGAGGCCTCTCTTTGCCATCCACCTAACCACAGCCAAATTCTCCGAATCCCCAACCGCTAGGCCAAAGAGCCTCTCGTGTTCCGTGCCCTAGATGCACAAAGGTATGTGTCCAAAAATCCATACAATTCCGGCGTCCTTCCATATAAAGAATAAAACAAACCCAAACCCCCCTAACCATAGGCCCGGACAACCTGGGGGGCCCAAACAGCATCTACAAGGAATGGGAGGGCGGGAGAGTGTGAACATGCTATGACACACAAAAAACCTGACTAAATCCGCGCCCCCCGACGCGGTCCCCCTTTGTTTACTGACCCGCCCGGAGCCCAGGTGCGTACGAATGTAATCTTGTAACGCTCCGACTCGGTTCGGGGGTCCCATCTCCCTATTTTTTAACTGTCGGCGTCGGCATCAAAACCCCCACCACCAAAGCCTCGGTAGTGGCACCTATCCTGATAAGAATGCGGAGCAAACTGAGCTGGAATCCAATCCCAAAACCCCAGACAACGCGAAAAAAGCCAGTTGTAAAATTAAAACCGGGTAAGCAAAAAGACTTAAAACTTGCCATCGGGGTCGTGCACTAACAGGGGGCCAGGACCCCCGAGCCCTCTACCAGAGCCGATAATCCCAGAAGCAACTAACGGTTGTGGCACATCTCTGGCCGCCCACAACCTCCCCCAACCTCAAAATCTTCGCCTTGAGACCCAAACTGGTCTGATTTGACCTTCCACAACTGAAATAACCAGGACTCCCTGCCGCGCAGGAACACATCTCTCCGCGCCTCGGCTCAAACCCCCATGCCAACATCTTGACTTTGACAAACGCAAGTTCCCTCAGACTACTCAACGGCTACCAAAAAATGCTAGACCGAGAAAGCCGAACTGAAAAAACACCTGACCGCGGTCAAAAAGCAGATGTGAATACTCCCCCCAATACGGTCCCTAACCGTTCCAACAGTGAAAAAACAACCGGCGCAACCGACAAATCACTCCGGGTTCTCCGTCAGCCAACGCCCCTTCGATAACCTTTTAGAGCCTTGAACCACCCCAAAAAGCCCTTAGTCACAACAACCATTCCTCCCTTGCTTTAAAACCAAAGGCCAAACCCCGCCTGTACAAAGCGCAAACCCTTCGAAAACGGACCATGCCCTCTCTTGCAGCGTGTCCAATAATAGGGGCAGAAAGAGGAGCTGTCCTACCCTATCCTCATTCGTGGCTATAGGGCCCAGACCCCAACAACCAATGTTCCCACTATGCCCACATAACCTTGTATACGATTCCCAAGGTACCCTTGGTCTAAGGAGGACCTAACAAACGCTGGGTCGGGGTAACCGAAAACCAGGTCCGAACATCCTCTCGTGGCACGTCACAACTCCCCATCCGCTTGGCCGCATCCGGGTAGCCAGCACCCGAAAGTCGATTCCACTGCGAACGGAAAGCATCGGCTAAGTCATTTTTAATACTGGTACAGTTTCCCGTGCCACCCGATTCACACGCCTTCAGCCCCAAACACCGTAGCACAAAATGCCCGCAAACAATAACTTAACACCAGGGGAGAAAGAGTCCGAGGAAAGAAGAATGGCCTGAAGAACCACCCCGCATATTATCACAATTGAACTGAACATTTTGTCCTCAATAGCGCTCGCCCCATATGTCTCTGACTTCCAAAACTATCGATAACAATTCCAACAAAACTAGATTCCTAATCAGGCATCCCTCAACCCATGCCGCCGGCCAGCACTTGTCCGTAGCAACCAAAGCCCCCTGACAGTAAAGCACCAAACCCCGCCCCACACTCCCTGCCGAATCCTAAAAGCCTACAACGTCCACAATTTGCTGCACTTGGTGGGACGACCTTTCTCCAAAAATATAGAGCGCCCATTGTATTGCGGCGAGGGAAAATCAGACCCAAACCTACAAATCGCTCTTTCATTCGCAGCCTGACATTGAAACCTAATGAAGTGGTCGGTGCCCTTTACCCCCGGCCGTCGCCCGTGCGCGATCCCGCGCGAAAACACCCTCCCGCATCGGCATTATCCTGGCAAGCAAAAATTTTAGCTTGGCCCAGTAAGGACAGGCAGGTCCCTACTCGTAACACTGTTGATACAACCCAACAAATTGCCAGACGTTCCCTTTTCATGTCCCGTCAGCTATACCTCTTGTGTAATGATGTCGCATTCCTCTTTCTACCGGTAGTGGGAGTTAATCCGAATCCCTAAAAAATTAATCGTAGGTCTTAGGGCCCTTCCATCTATGTCCGTCGCCAACGGTAAACCCCAAAATGCCTCCCACCCACAACATTTATTCCACAAGCGACCCCGCATATGTCGACGTCCGCTGGGCCAATGCGACGAAAAATTCATCGCATAGTAATGGATGACATGATGGCAATCCAATACTCTCGCACACCCATGTCCAGAAAGGAACTAAACGCCGTCGAAGTAGAAAACAAAAGATTGAGCACGCCCAAATGTAGTCACCAGGATCGACAAAAAACTCGTCCCGTCTCGCAATAACAATCCATCATCTTCACAACTATCTGTGGTGAATCCAGTAGTAACCGAAACTGGGGTTCGGTTTCGTATAGATCGTTTATTTTCCATGAGGCGCGTTCCATTTCCCGGTATACCCTCACCCAGCGCAGCGCCGCATCAAAAGAGGTAAAGGAACCACGGAACAAAGTTCCGGGGTCAATACCGTCGTTTCACGGACTGGGTCGGGCATGCCCTTTAGTTTGGATCGATCTTCTTAGAATCCAAATCATTCACAAAACAAGTCTTTCGCATCTCAAAAAATTTCCCGCCCACTTACCCAAGGAGATACTCACGCAAATCGTTTGCGACCGTTAATGGTCTTAAAGGGCCCCGCCATCCGTGCCCAATGATAACTGGTCCCTTAGCTAATTGTTTCTCCGACACCACAACCGGATTGGAGGTGGAGCGGAATTCAAATTTATTTCTGGGTCAAAAACGGAACCTATGCCTTGGTGCTGGTATTTTAAAGCACACCAAACCCCTCCGCCCAGCAACAAACTGGCCCCACCTCCCCATCCGGAATCTACTTAATAAGTTCCATCGCGACTATACTCACCGGAATCGCCCCCCTAGCTGATTATCCTAGAACCCCTACTCTTTTCCCTCCGCAAACACCAGAAGCCCCTAGTAAGCGGCGCTGCACACCGAGCGGGCCTGTGCCTTGAACCGGCAGCCTCGTCCCAAATCTGACACTGACAATCATTGAATCGTGCCACTGAGACTGCCCGGCCGTTGGCTTCGGCGTCCCGCTGGAAACACGCCCCCAAGACTAGACCGCTGCATGCGCCCGCGCTTCAAGCCCGAAGCTGTTCCGGGGGGGGGGAGGTCCCCCTTGGAAATGCTGCCCCATAGGGACCGGAACCGCATATGGGCCATCACCCTCAACCACATCCCCGATTCCTTCTGATTCCCACCGCGGGGGAGGCTTAAGGAAAATATTTCAGTAATATGAGCGGAGGCCTACGGATTTCCAGCCCTCCCCTTACACCCTCGGGTCTCCTCGTTGGCTATGTGAGGTCCAAATGAGTCAAAATAGCGCCGAACCAATTATTCTCTGGCGGCCTTTTCTATGTTCGCCCTTCAAGAGAAACTGCAAATGCTACGCATTGTGGGTCAGTAATGTGGCAAAACGGCCTTCATCGGCAGTTTTGGAAAGGTAGTTCTTCGGAATCAAGACCCGCCACCGTCCGCCCCTTTTATTCCTCTTACCTTCCTCTTTTTACTTTCTCGTCCCGTCTTGTTCCCTTTTCGGTAGATTGAACTCTCTCCATAGGTAGTAAGAAAAAATAAATCGACAAATATCCTCCTGCCATTTTTCCCTTACTTTGTCATTCGTTATAATTGAGCGCCACAAAGTCCCTCGATTAACAAACGTAGACCTCGCCCCCCTACACTATCATCCATCGAACTATCCACCGTATCCCTGCATCGTGTCTGCACGGACGAACCGTAACTCCGCATTTCCCTTCACCTAGTACCCATCGCACGGGTTTCAAACTCCCTCCACAACCAATTGGGAGGGAAACACCACTCCAGCCCTAAGACCCGTTGAACCACCCCACGTTTAACTACCTCCCTGCAAGCTAAGCGCCAATTCCCTCCCGCCAATCCGTAGTAAACCGTTCTCACCCACGCACGCCCCCGTCCCGCGCCTCTGCCGCACCCAGCGATGCCTGTCCCCGGTACGTAACGAGACAAGACATTGGAACCAAGACTCACCAGGCTGCACGGGAGCTGTTAGCGCCGCCAGCCACGGCTGCCCGATTCCCCCTGCAGACTGTCTGCACGTCCCACGGGTGTTGCGACCGGCCTCCGCCGCTGCTCCCGTACCAGAATGAACCAGTCCGAATGGACCCTCCGACCGTAATCCCGTCGTAGCAGGTCCCCGCAGGTGGGCCCCCCCGCCACCAGCGCTGCATGGCCCCAGCCCCGGTCTTGATCCTCCGTCCCACGAGTCCTCTGTTCCCTTTCCTGCGTGACCATGACGGCTCCGCCTCCACCTCTTCCATACCTCCATTCCCTAGGCAGTCTGGTGGGGCCCCCTGACCGGAGCATCGCCACAGTAAGCATGCTTGATGCGATACGTTCCCCTTACTTCAGAACCCCAGCTTCTTGCAGCCACCAGCGCCCGAGCTGGAGCGAGCCTGCTGTGTCTCCGCTTGTTCCTGTGCGCCTTGGATTCCTCCCGTGACGGAACGGGCGCTCGTAGACGGCCTGAAGACCGCACTGTCCAGTCCAGTAATAAGCCGCCTCTGGAGGTCGCGTTCTGCCCTGTCTTGCACCACATGGTCCCAGGTGGGTTGTCGGGCACCCGATTTATGCCCCGGCCCGGCCATGCGTGACAGTTGGTGTAGGGACCCGCTTACCCCCCTCTCTTTCCCAGCCCCGGCCCGCACCTGTTCCTGCGCAGCAATACAGGAGCCGGGCCGCTCGTCCAGCTGCGCTCCCTCAGCCTGGCCAGGTGACGTCCCCTCCACGCTGTCCGCCGATCCTAAAATCACTCCTGTAGAACATCTTAATGGGAGGCTGATAAACGCGCGAGGGACTGCTTCAACACAGCTTCCTCGTCGGGCAGTCATCTGCTCCCTGGCGCGGCGGGTCGCAGCTTTACTAAGCTGGCGCCTACTCCGCATGTCTGGCCGCACTCGGGAACTCCTCCCCTCGCACGCTCACCTCATGGCCGGTCGCGCCGGGTCATGAGGGCCCTCCCCTTAAAGGGGCTGCGCCCCCCATGTCTGGCCCCGGACTGTCTGGCTGTGTAGTCTTAACAACCCCCTATAACAATAGTCTGGCTTTGTAGTCTTGACCACTATAACCTGGACCTCAAACTGGTATTTTAGATTGAAAAAAAGTACTCACATGCTTTTCCCCTGCCGCCCCCTCTCTCTAAGTCTGGTAGTAGGTGGCTTGACACAATCATTGCCACCGTTGTGTTTCCTCTAGGATGCCTCTTCTTGCTTCTGCTAGACAGTAAGCTAGTAAACTTGTGCGAGCAGGGGGGCGACCAGCGATGACAACATAGTTAGACTACTTCGCGGTAAATCCCTCCAAGGGGTCTTTCAGAAGATCCAAGCTATTCTACATGAGCTGCTGCGTGCACCATGCAGGCAGCAGTTGTGATTGCTGTATCACTGGGTCACATAGACATAGACACATGCAGCTGTGGGCCCCCTGGCTCAGGGGTCCGGTCGCAAGCGTTACTGCTGTAGCTCCTATAACTCACAGAACTCTCAGAATCACCAACCCGTGGTGGGCACAAGGGCCTGGACTCTGGCAGCCCACCAGGCCTGCATGTGATTCATCCACCTAATTTGCAATGTTGAAAAATGCTGCAAAAAAGGCATCGAAAAACAACTGCAACACACGTGCCATTGGTAATGGAGCTTTGTCCGATTCTAGTCTGCAAATCAGATGTACATCTAGCCTTCAGACAAATGGCATGGATTTCATGCAAAACACTTCACACAACTTTATTTCACAGGATAAGAATTAGATAACAGTAAGTAGTTGAAAGTTGCTGCAGTTTGCAAACATTACATTCATAAAAGTCGCCTCCAGTGTGTATGACCCATGCCTTCGCTATGAGATGTGACACGGCTTTTGAATCTAGTTGACTCATTAATGCTACTCCTACTTTTTCAGGCAGTGACAAGCTGAGGAAATGATGCAATTGAATCACTGAGACTCAGATACCATATTAGTGATTCATTGCTTTGAACTTTGGGATCCACTCCTTCACTACAGTGATAAAATTCTAAATGAAGCCAAGAGTACAAAACACTGATCCTTACCCTCATTTCCTTTCTGAAACCACCACTAATTAAATCTTCACCTGTTTATTTCTTATCGCAATGATATCTAGCTGAATTTCACCACACTCCCTAAATCCTGAAACACTTTGTTCCTCTAAAATTAGTAAAGGTCATTCATGAATTGTAATATTTACAGATTTTCTATTTTATGACAGTTTGAATGGTAAGGCACCAAGTTGGCTGCATAATGCTGGGTCCAAGGCGCTGGGTGCAGTCAAAGGGGGAGGGGTGCAACAGGTTGTCACAGACCCCATCTACCCCAAGAAGAAACTATATAAGTTCACACGACAGGTTTGTACTGGCAAGCGCAGTATTTCATTGAAGAGACTAACGCATGTCTGTGCTGAGAATAGTGCTGTGTGTCTTTGTTGGCATATTTCGGGGCGTAATTTTGCTGCAATACACCCGAAGTATGGCCCGCACATTTAGTAATTCATAGCTCTCACTGAGAGCTATGTTTACCTGCCATTTTCCCCTACGCGTAGGGCAGGACAGGAGAAAGAAGTGACATGTCACTTCTTCCTGGCACGGAAAGTGAAAGTCAATGGGGCCAGCACAGGGCGTCTTAGAAGTACGTGCTGGCCCGGCGTATAGAGGTGCGCACTGGTGCCTGCTGCTACAGGCCTTGTGAATCCTTGATGAGGACTGTAGTGTGCTGAAGGTCCAGAGCGACATATGACTGTGACGTCAACACAGGTCCTTCATCCGCTCCAGCTCCAGAGGAACCAGACGTTTTTACATGTGAGAAGGCGACAGGGGGTCAGTAATGAGTCACACACAGCTGTCTGAGGCAGCTGCTATGTAACCACAAGTCCCAGCATGCCACACTTGGTATCCTTCAAGATAAGGCGCTGTAGCTGCCTTAAAATGTGCATATATAGATTGGCTACAGAGAAGAAAGCAGGTTCTTTCTGCTGTGTGTTTTTAGTAGACCTGGAGAATGTCTGGATTTGGAGGTGAGATAAGGTCAACTCTTCCTTAGGATCATTAGGCAACACCCTGAAAAGCTCTTTTTTTTAAATGTGTGAGCTGTTAAAGGGCTTTTACCACAAAGTTAAAACCCCGACACTGGCCATGCATGTGAAGAAGGAGGGCAGTGGGAGCTCCCACTCCGTCTATGGGAGCCTCCAAAGGTAGCCGAGCGCACACACTTTGCTATTTTCAGAAGCTCACATAGAAGTGAATGAGGGGCACAGCTGCAAATGTCGCCCCACCACTCATCCACATGCACATTTAGCTCGCAGCTAGCTGCAAGGGGCCAGTACTGGGGTTTTTACTTTGTGGTAAAACCACTTTAAGACAGGGGATGGTTGCTAAGCTTAATAGTGCTCTTGCTTCAAGGCTGGAGAAAATCAGGTGTTACAGATCTGAGGAAGCCTTAGTGGGGTTTTCTCACTACAAAGATTAGCTTTCGAGGTGTAACAAGTGGCTGCTGTGTGTCTCTTGCCCAATAGATGGCGCCAGAACACAGAAGGTGAAGAGCTGTGGCTGGCAAAGGAATTTACTAGAGAGAAGGCAGCTGGGTTGACAGAGGCAGTTGGAGAGGCAGAGTGACAGGAAGGGAAGAGGGAGGTGCTTGAGGTTATACAGAGGAGAGAGAAGAAGCAGAAGGCAGGTTGGTGTGGCGTGCCCCAATTTTGAGAGGGTAACTTGTGTGGCCTATACTGTTAAGCAAGAGAAAGGGTTGTTTAGTGCCCCTGCACAGAATGCAAGAAGGAGAGTTATCTATGAGGTCAGGTCAGGTGTGGGTGGAGAGGTAGTGTCCCATCTTGCAGGTGAGCTGCCGAAAAGAGACTATTGTACCATAAAAGGACAGAACCGTTGTACTGGCATACAAGTTACACAAATACGTTCATGCGATTGTTACCCTGCGGGTCTTGACAAAGAACAATTTTTGGTTGAAACATTGCATGTTATTTTAGGTGTTATGGAGGAATAAAATCTTTTTTTATACTTTTTTGAGACCCGCTGGATGCTGTCTTCTTAAAACTTTTTGTTTAGATTTTACATTAGTCACGACATAAAAGCAGTTTCTATGGTTACCTGCATACCAGAAGGACATTTGTTGTCTTATTAGCTCAGAGCAGAGAGCAAGGAGGGACATCACAGACTGAGATCAAAGCAAACTAATTATATATAACAAGATTAGCTTCACTAAACAAAAGGTACATTTGCTGTGAGGACTAAAAAAGATGGCTTTATCTGTAATCTTGTTAGCGGTACTAATCTCCTGCACTGTAAGAGTACGGACTTGCAGTTGAATAAGCTAATCACTGCAATAGAACCACCCACAGCCTGAGGAGACAGAGTAAGTGTAAAACTGCTAAAACTCAGTGAAACAGCGTGGCAAGAAAACCCCTTTATTATATTGGTGTAATCACTGCTGTTTGTGGTGCTGGGTAGTAGGCTCGGGCTATTTCCAGTGAGGGTTATCTGTGTTTAGTGGCGAGATGGCCTAGGATTTATGTTTTTTTTTCTTTTTGTACATGGACCTGCTTAAAGAATAAAGCTGGCTAAGATCAGTTTAAAAGTAGTGTTGATCGAACTGTTCAAGAAAAGTTAAGTTCGAGTCAAACATCTCGATTTTCTTGAGCTGAAACATTGTACTGTTCGTTCGAGTAAATTTTCAAGTTTGCTATGCCATTCAACATGCCATTTTAATAGTTTTCAGTGCCTTTCTGCACTTTTGGCGGCCACCCAATCAGTGCAGAGCACAGTGAAGTGTCAAAAACGTCATCACTAAGGTGTAGTCTGTATGAAAGTAACAGAAGAAAGAAAAGCCGATACGGGGGTGCACCCTTGTGTATTACAGTAGCACACCAATGGCATTCAGAAAATGTTACTGTATCTGCTCACCAGCTCAAAAAATACCTTGACCCCTTAAAACAAGCAGCTATAACATGTGCAAGCCTTTTTTCTCAAGAAGAATGCTTAGCCAAAAACAAACAACAATCTTCATCTGAACCCCCACTGCCTAACAATCCTATGAATGTGAATCCGAATAGGAATAATAACTTTATCACAAGATACAACACCAACCACAAAGAAATAAGAGAAGTCCTCAAAAAACATTGGCCAATCCTCCTAAATGACCCCACCTTGCCTCGGTACTACCGAAAAATCCTCCTATCACCTTTCGACGAGCCACCACACTGAAGAATCTCCTAGCACCCAGCAGGAAACAGAAACATCTCAACCAATCCTGAAGGCAGCTTAACATGTGGGAAAAAACGCTGCTTAACATGCCCAAATATCACACATAAAAGAAAATCCTGTATCTCCTCCAAAACAAAAGAATCCTTTGAGACTAAATTTACATTAAATTGTCACAGTGAATACATCATAAATTTACTCAAATGCCCCTGCCATCTTCAGTATATTGGACGAACCATCCAAAAACTACACAAACAGATTAATTCTCATAGACTCAATATTTGTAAAAAGTTCCTCCTACACGGGGTCTCTCGACATTTTTTTGAAAAACATAAGAGTGACCCATCCAAAATGAAAATTACTCCTATAGACCATATACCGGTCACCGTTATGAACAGATATGAAGCTTTATATAAAAAAGAAATGTATTGGATATACAAAATACAATGCATCTCACCCTATGGCCTAAATGAAATAACCAAACTGGTCCAATAATGCCCTTTGTAGTCTGTTATCCATCTTTATGTGGCCAATTAATTTCTTCTAAAAACGAATTACTCTTCCACAAGTTTGCTCTCTCCCATACATACGAGCTTTTATAGATAAGCACTATTCCACAGTACACATTGCTACAGATTCTCGCTATCCCCCTTTACTTTCAAATCCAAACATCTCCTTCCCTATTGCTACTTTTGTTACAAAATCTACAAGAAGCAAAGAAGATTAAAATACCTGATACAATCCATCCCGTACAACTAGTTATTGTGCTACAACTAGTGGCTAAATTAAACTAGGCCACCATAATTCCTATTTTACATCCGACTTGTTTTCTACCGTAGTTGATTTGTCTATTTATTATAAACATTTTAACATTTATACCTGATTTAAGTTTTAATTATTTTTTTTTAAAAAGCCACATGCCATTTAAATTCGCCCCATCTTGTTGTTTGTAAAATAAAGTTTTATTTAAAAAAAAGCCACATGCCATTGCCCCATCCTATTGTTTGTAAAATAAAGCTTAAAAAAAAGCCAAATGCTATTTAAACCCGCCCCATCCTGTTGTTTGTTATGAAGTCTGAGGAAGTGCGATTTTGCACGTAACTCGTAACTTCTGCGAGTAAACACGGTATTTTTACTTTTTTTCTAATAATATTGGAGTCTCTGCGCTATTTTGGAACCACATAGATGTTGACTTTTTAGTGGGTCAACTATCGGGATTTTACTTGGTTTTACTCATCACTGAGGTGTAGGGCTCTCATTGGCTGCTAAAATCATATGACCATGTTATATATTTCACATATTGCATTCCGAACGCCATTTTCAGCTCACTCTCTGTACTGTACAGACTGCTCTCTGTCTGCTTGCTTGCATGCAGGCAAAAGATTTATTAGCAATTTTAGACAGGAAAAGCTGCTATTTAGATTAGTTAGGTAGTTATTTACAGGGGTGTGCAGCAAGCTTAGGGAATAAAGAGTTAGATAGCATTTTCCTCTCCATAGACAGCAATAGTTTGGTATTGCTGGCTGCATCTTTCCCACACCCAGAAGCTGTTGTTTGACGACATTTGCAGGCTCACGTAATGCCTAACTCTTGTTTTTCACTCTTTGTTTCATTGCAGCCATTTGGTAAGATCTAAAAAAATCTTTTTTTTTGCTGATAACTGTACACTCTTGAAAGAAGAAAAATATAAATGTAGATAGTTTTGCAAATTTATTAAACAAGAAAAACTGAAATATCACATGGTCTTAAGTATTCAGACCCTTTGCTCAGTATTGTGTAGAAGCACCCTTTTGAGCTAGTATAGCCATCAGTCTTCTTGTGAATGATGCAATAAATTTTTCACACCTGGATATGGGGAGCCTCTGCCATTCTTCCTTGCAGATCCTCTCCAGTTCCCTCAGGCTGGATGGTGAACGTTGGTGGACAGCCATTTTCAAGTCTCTCCAGAGATGATGAATTGGGTTTAGGTCAGGGTTCTGGCTGGGTCAGTCTAGAATGGGCACAGAGGTGTTCTGAAGCCACTGCTTTCTTATTTCAGAAGTTGGCTTAGGGTTATTGTTTTGTTGGAAGATGAATCATCGGCCCAGTCTGAGGTCCAGAGCGTATGGAAGAGGTTTTCATCCAAGATATGTCTGTACTTGGCCGTATTCATCTTTCCTTCAATTGCAAACAGACATCCTGTCCCTGCAGCTGAAAAACACCCCCATAGCATGTTGTTGCCACCACCATGTTTCACTGTTGGGATTGTATTGGACAGGTGATGAGCAGGGGTCTGGTTTTCTCCACACATACCGCTTAGAGTTAACACCAAAAAGTTCAATCTTCGTCTCATCAGACCAGAGAATCTTTTTTCTCACAGTCTGCGCATCCTTCA
This sequence comes from Phyllomedusa bahiana, assembly GCA_025379985.1. Taxonomy (NCBI): domain Eukaryota; kingdom Metazoa; phylum Chordata; class Amphibia; order Anura; family Hylidae; genus Phyllomedusa; species Phyllomedusa bahiana. The sequence goes on along the minus strand of JAODAL010006228.1, from coordinate 35,940 downwards.
TGTGTTTGTTTGCAAACTGTATGCGGCTTTCAGATGTCTTGCACTGAGGAGAGGCTTCAGCCGGCTTTACCTGCCATAAAGCCCGACTGATGGAGGGCTGCAGTGATAGTTGACTTTGTGGAACTTTCCCCCATCTCCCTACTGCATCTCTGGAGCTCAGCCACAGTGATCTTGGGGTTCTTCTTTACTTCTCTCACCAAGGCTCCTCTCTCACCATTGCTCAGTTTGGCTGGACGGCCAGGTCGAGAAAGAGCTGTGGTCGTCCCAAACTTCTTCCATTTAAGGATTATGGAGGCCACTGTGCTCTGAGGAACCTTGAGTGTTGCAGAAATTCTTTTGTAACATTGGCCAGATCTGTGCCTTGCCACAATTCTGTCTCTGAGCTCCTTGGGCAGTTACTTAGACATCATGTGCTCTAACATGCACTATGAGCTGTGAGGTCTCATATAGACAGGTGTGGGCCTTTCCTAATCAAGTCCAATCATTTTAATTAAACACAGCTAGACTCAAATGAAGGAGTAGAACCATCACAATGAGGATCAGAAGGAAATGGACAGCATGCGAGTTAAATATGGGTGTCATAACAAAGGGTCTGAATACTTATGACCATGTGATAGTTCAGTTTTTCTTGTTTAATAAATTTGCAAAAATATCTACATTTCTTTTTTTTTCTTTCAAGATGGATGCAGAGTGTCCATTAATGAGCAAAAAGAATGAACTTTTTTGATCTTACCAAATGGTTGCAATGAAACAAAGAGTGAAAAATTTAATTTACTTTCCGTATCCACCGTACATGGATATATATTATACAAAGTGCTTGGATTTGCTAAATCATATTCAGTGCCCAAAAGCTCAGTTTTTGCAGTATTGAGGGTGAAATAATTTTATAACACACCGTCTCCACGTCTCCAAATCTCCTATACAAAGAAATATATTTTAAATAGTGGTTGACTAGTGAAAATTCCTCAAGATGCAGGACCACATAGTGGCTGCTACCGCTGCACCTCTTATAACTACGCCCCTGTCAGCTGAACCTCCATGTTCCCCATTGGCATGTTCTCGCTGCCACCATATATATCACATGTACAAAGCTTGCAAGCAGATGCGTAACTTGAAGTTCTTCGGCCCTGGTCCAAAAAGTGAAATGGGGCTCCTGCCAGTTACCATGTGCCATTTCCAATACCAGTGTCTTCTTATGTGTCAAAGGGGCTTTTGGGCCCCCTCAGGATGCAGGGCCCCACAGCAGATGCTACATGCTGCACCTCCTATAGCTCATCTTTTCAGCTAGCCATTGAAAGGAATGAAGTATTTTAGCCTCTCAATTTTTTTCTGTCACTCTTAGAGCCAAATTTTCTTCTTAAGTTTTCTTAAGTTGTTCCACATATCCAGTTTACTGTTACGGATGGTAATTACAGCTTCTCCTCACCTGTACGAGTTTGAATCGATCCGAACACCACAACTGTTCGAAATTCGACTTGAACATTTTACTGTTTGCTCATCTGTATTTAAAAGCTACCCTGTTGTCAGAGTGATGCATGTTGATGTGCCGTAATCTGTATTACAAAAAGACGGTGATCCAGAGGGCTAATGGGCCCAGGACTGTCCAATAAGGTGTTTGTATAAGAGCTAAAGAATTACAATATAAAGACACTTTAACTGGTCTCGCAAGATGCTGCCTCGGGATAACCTTTAAAGGGGTGTTATCGTTTGAACTTTTCGTGCTCTTGAGCTAATTCTATGAGATTGAATTTGAAATCCAGGGGCGAGTCACTCCTCTCAGCAGGCATGTCTCTCCTCTCAGCAGGCGTGTTTCTCCTCACTGAAGCTGTGGCATCATCATTCTGTGTGAGGCAGCCGAAGCAGAAGGATGTCTGGAGAGAAGAGATCTGCCGCCTCCTGCATGCTTCTCATGTGTCTGCAGAGCCTTCATCTTCAGGCTCCAAAAGCTCCTTGCTGTGCTATAACCAGTTATACACACAGCCTGAACTGATGAAACACATGTGAGGACGCACACTGCCCCCCCCCCCCTCCTCCCCTTCTATTACCAGACAGGAGACTGTGACTGTGGTATATGGAGGAATACACACTGCCCTCCCCCCCCTCCCCCTGTTATCAGGCAGAAGACTGTGGTATATGGAGGGAACAGAGGATGTAACACTTTGTTATATGAGGGGATCTGTGACTTAAACAGTCATTAATTAGCCAGATCATTCACACTAGAGCTGGGAGATGAGTATACAGCCAGCAGCCCTTGGTTTTACTTTCGGTTTCAACAGCTATCAGGGGAGTAAACATAGAGTGTGCAGGCAGCCAATCACAGCGCAGGGGGCGTGTCTGGGGTGTTCCTGGCTGGGGGCGTATCCCAACAGGTCGAATTAAAACAGTGCAGGGGGTGTGTCTGGGGACGGGATCCGACCGGGGTGTGTCCCGTGTAGCCAATCACAGAAAAGGGGGTGTGTCCCGACTAACAGCAGCAGAAATAGAATACAGATTTACAGAAAAGCTCATATCTGTAAACCAAAGGATGAGGTAATGAAACCCAGTTACAAAAGTGCTTATTTTTACTGCCCATAATCTGAGACCCCGAATCTTTGCGGCGATGAAACCCCCTATAAATACCCTGTCTCTCAAACAACACATCCAAGCCCTTATCTGTGCCATAGATATATATATATATATATATAATAATATAATATATATATATATATATATATATAAATATAAAAGGGCTTGTGATGACTCACTCTTTTCTGAAGGCCATCTTGGACCGGCCCGGGGTTGCTTAGCTCTGGGATCGTCGCTTTTGGTAAGCGGGCTGTTACTCCATTATATGTCACACTGACTCAAGGCTTCTCTTTCTGGCTTCAGCCAGTTTTATTTCCTCTTCAGGCAAGGTCAGTACAGATACAAATCAAAATATAAACAAAATCCTCGGCCGTCCGGCCACAAGCTATACATAAATTGAGTCCCTCACTAACTGTGGACTTGGCCTACTGCAAGCACCACAAACACTTTTACCTGCTTCTGCTTGCCCGAAGCCTGGGAGTAAGAGTCTTCCTCACTAGCTCCACTGCTACCCCATACATTGCCGTCTTGCAGCTATTCTAGCTGCTACTGCAAGTATCAGTAACCTAGCGTCACTGACCCGACATAGGTGGCTTTTCCCCAAGAAGACCAGGTCCTCGGTGGTGCATCTGCAGCAGGTCTCCGGCTGCACTCCCTCTAGTGGCAGAAACATGGGACTACCAGCAGTCACTCTGCAACATATCCCTCCCCCCACTTTGATAAAGGCCGTAGAACATTATCACCTTGTACCTTCCTCCAGGGTTAAAGCTCCTACACAGGGGCAACATCTCCCCTACAGTGTCAGGGGCAGCAACTAGATTGTACCCATACGGCTCAGCCGAGGGCTCATACCATGCATTCACCCTACAATGGGCCACAGATAGTTTATAGCCACTTTCTACAGGTGACACAACCCATGCACGCTCTGTAACATGGATGTCATCTTCAGCACTCATGCCAACATCCACAGGATTACTACTGACAACCCCAATACCAACGCTATCATACCTAGTAGCCTTCTTCCACATACAGACTACTTTGTCATTGTGCCCGCTGGGCAGTTTCTTCACCATTTTGGGTCTCATACAAACAAAAGACCTCTGGTTGGACCCAGCAACCATACTAGCATCACCAGAAGCTGTAATGACAGCACTCCTCTCAGGGGCGCACCTGAGCCAAAACCTGCTACCTCTTTGTCTACAGGATCATAATGAGACCCAAACTACCCTTCATCACAGGGCCTCTGGCCCTCACTGACCATCTCCTGCCCCTAAGGGTCAACTACATCCTCTAATTTCTCTGGACCCTGAAGCTCTGCCTCTTGGCTACTAGCTGTATCCTATTTTCTACCAGAGAAAATCTGGTCTACTTTACTGACCACTTCAGTGAAGATAACATTACATGGTGCTTCCCCTGTTCACACCTCTGCTTAACGGCTCTGTCTAGCAGCAGACCCTCTTCAGCAATGTGTGGAGATGTTTCCTTTATATCCCCTGTAACTGCCTCTAAGGGAGAACTTTCAGCCTCTATCAGGGCCTGAACTGCATCTTGCACACCATCAAGTTTTCTAGAGTCAATGGAGGACCTATTTACAAACAGGACACCAGTCATGGTTCTCCCACTCATTCACATTAGTCAACTCACTTTTTTAACACCAGTAGGTGCAGCGGACATCTGGCTGCTATTAGCACCCACCTGTAGGTAGCTACAAACCACAGCACATACCACCCCTCTTGATATTTTTATTATTTTTCTCTGGGGAAAATGTATAAATTTCCCTCAAAACCCGGGCCACCTTAAACCCCATCTGAGGTTTCATCCCTTTGGTCACCTGCCCCCACTACCCACCTGGGCAAAAATTTTTTTTTTCTGGGGCCTTTAACCGGCTCACTCTTTTCCATCATCAAGCACTACCGTCTTTTTGACCGTTGAAAGTAAAACCCTACGGGGGAAATACAGCAACCTTTTGGAGCAAGGGGAACCCCTCAGGGGGGACTACAAAATCCCGGGAATTTGATATTTCCCTTCTTTTCTCTGTTTTGCCACTTTACAAAAACCCCCTCCTTTCACAAGCACCCTCTCTGGAAAAACACCCTTCCCTTTCAGCACTTGTTCCCCTTTTACAAAAGGTTTATTTTAATCACTCTCTAAAGGCCCTCATCCTTTCCCATGCATACCCCTTTTAAAACTGGGATCCCCACAAAAACCTTTTTTAAAAATACCCTTTCCTAAAACTTTCCCCAGGAGAGAAAATAATTTTTCAAGGTTTTGGGCCCTTTTCCCATTTCTCAGAACCCACTGGCCGTTTTCACAAAGGGGAAAGAACTTTTTGGCCCCTTAAAACCCACTGGCCCCCACTTAAACCTGCACTATTTTGTCCCCTGTTGTCCCCCCCATTACCCCTATAGGTGCACCTCCCCAATTCCCAAGAAAACAAAAGGGGCACTGGGGTCATGGGTAGAAACATTTACTAACTGCCCCAAAACCTTCACCCCAAAGCGCGGGGCACTTTATTTAAATTTTTTTCCAACAGGGGTGAAAAGGGGGGTTTCCTTGGGTGGCTATGGGGCAACCAAAATTGCCCCCAAACCTAAGACTTTTTAAGTGGAAACATTTATCCGTTTAATCCAAACCACAGGATCCCACCCCTTCCCTTTATTTACTATCCCCTATACTCAAAAACCCTTTTGGATGCCCCCTTGAGTGCTCTCCTCTACTTCTACAAAAACTTTGCCAGCTTGTTCAACATACCCAAGAAAACAAAAGCCTAACTTTTTTAAACAACAGCTAACCTTCCCCCCTGCTCGGGACGGGGATGTGAAAAAATCGCTTTTAGTTACCCCTACATTTTTCCTCTTTTTTAGAAAAATTTTTCAAAGGCATTCTTTAAACACAAAAAGATAAAGAGTCCCCTTTCCCCCACAGGTAACACAAAAGGGAAGGGCCCAATAAGGGGCCAGTCCTACTGCCTCGGGGCCCACCTCGGACTGTCCATGTCAGCCACAGGTCGGGCTCCACCCACCAGAAACTCCACGGCTTGTAGCTGCACCCTTTTCCCCTTTTCCCCCCTGAAAAGGGCCCGCCCAAGTGCATTTCCCCCTAACTGGGGCACCTTCCAAAACTTTCCCTCCCCCTGCGGGGAAGGGTAAAAAAGCCGACTCCAGGGGACCCAAGGGTTTTTCCCACAAAAACAGCAGCATGAAAGGCCCCCTCAGCTAACATGTCTCTAAAGAAGTGGACACATTCCCGCGGGGAACGGTTAAAGGAAACCTCCGGCCATGGGGAAAATTCCCTCATGCAGTATTCCACCTCCCAAACAAACCCCCCCAAAAAACCATTCGGGCTGGTTAATTTTGGGCCACCCACCTTTTTTGGGACCTTTTCCCCTTTGGGGACAAAAAAGAAAACAAGACATTTTTGGGATCGTGGTAATTTTCCACCTTTTCCCCAGACCGCACCCCTTTGGTTTAAGAAAAATTTTTAAAATAAACCCCCCCCCCCTTTTCCTTGCCTCCCCAAACCTCTGCTTTTAGCCTTCTGGATTTCCTCCTTGCGGGTTCCAGCCTTTTTTCCCCAAAATTTTTTGTAAAAGCCCCTTTAAGGTCCTAAAATGAGGGCCCTTAGCAAACTGCTGGGCCCAAAAGCTTTTTCCATCCCCTGTTTCCGGGGGCGGGGTTTTGACCGCACCAACTGAGCATAACGTCCCCCTTTTTCAATTAGATTCCACAGTTTATATTTGGGGTGGTTCCCCCCTTTTTCCCAGAAACAGACCCCCTTTTCACCAAAAGGCAGTCTCCCCTTCTCAAACCCCCCACAGATCTTTCCCGGGTGTGTCTCCCCCTAATTAACCCCCTTTAAGGGACCAGGCGTTTTTTTGGGTGACATGTTGTTTTTTCCCTCCCCGGGGTTTTTCTGAAAGCCCAAACTTTTTTTTTTTTTTCCACTAATGAACATAGGGTTTTATTTTTGGCGGAACAAGATGTACTTTCTAAGGGTTTGTTATTCACTTAATATAAAAATATCGGGGGAAACCGCAAAAAAATTCCAATTTTGGGGGGCAAATTGTAAAAAAAAAAAATTTTTTTCGCCATGCTTTGCGAGGGTTTTGCTTTTTACGGATTTAAAATATTCGGAAAAAAAAGTGTTATCTGAAATTCTACGGGGTTTTTTACCCCACCCGACAATACCAAACATGTAGGGTTTTTCCGTTATGTTTTGGTCCCCCAAAAAAAAAAATTTTCCCAAAAACTTTTTTCTTTTTTTTTTGAAATTTTGCGCCACGGCCCCTTTTTTGTGCGACAAAACTTTTCTTTTTTGTACTAAAAAAGGGGACGTCATTTGAGGGGGCTTTTATGCGGGCTAAAAGTGTACTTTTTATCCCCCTAGCATTTGGAATGCCATGGGGACTTTTTTGATCTTTTTTTTTTTTTTTTTTTTTCCCTTTTTGGTAAACCTAAAAGGGCCCAAAAAAAAAACCCAAATTTTGGCCCGTTTGGAATTTTTTTTTTTTCTACGGTTTTTTTCCAGCGTACGGGTTTAAATTATGTTATATTTTTTATAGAAAAAGGCCCCTTTTTTTCGGAACTTTTTTTGGGGCGATACCAAATTTGTGCAAACTTTTTTTTTAAAATTTTAATGTTTTTATTTGTAAAAGGGGGGAAGGGGGGGGGGAAAGTTGGAACTTTTTAATACTTTTTTTTTTGAAACTTTAAAATTTTTTTTTTTTTTTTTTTTTACGGGAAAACCATTGAGGCCCCCCTAGGGGTTTTTGGGCCCACTAGGGGGCCCGCCGATTTTTTAATTTACAAAGAGGGGCGGTTTTTTTTTTTTTTTTTTCCCCACTTCCTGCCCCCGCGCGGAAGTGGGGCAAAACCGGGCCCAGGGTAAGTAAAACGGGACCCCCTTCCCAAGGACCCCAACCCCCCCATGCCCCCTTCATGGACGGGCGGGTTTTGCCTTGTGGCCCCGATTGGGCCCCCGCCTTAAATTCGGGGAACCCCGGGTGGCCATCTTTCCCCGCTTTGTCTGGGGGGAAAAACCAGTCCCCAACGGGCGGACCAAAAACCCCGGAAAAACCTGTTACTCCCCGGGTTGTTTGGGGGGGAAAAATTTCCCCGGGGCTAAACCCCCCCCGGCCCTGTGCGGGGGGGGTTTTCGCCGGGCCGGGGGATTCCCCCTGCAAAAAACCCCCCCTTTTACCCCCGGCCCTGGGACGTAAAATCATAGCCCCAAGGTCGAAAAAAGGGGGTTAAAAAGAAAACATTTCCCCCCAAACCAGCTCACGGTCACTTTTAGCACCCAAATTGCTTTTACAGTAATTAGTTCCCAACCACTTCGGGCCCAAACCACCTGTGCCCCAGTTTTTTTTGGGGGGGCTACTCTTTAAAACCCAATTAAACCCTGGCCACCCCTAACATTTGGACGGGGGCCCAATTATCCCCCTTTGGGAAATTCTCCCACCATATTTGGAGACTCAATCTTTTCCCCCGGACCCCCATTTTTGGGAAACCGGGCCACGGGGTTGCTTAGCTTGGGAATGGGCCGCTTTGGTAAGGGGCTGGCATTTCCAATATATTTTCAAATACGGGACCCACGGGCCCCTCCCTTTTTCCCGGCTTCACCGCTTTTTTTCCTCTTAAAGCAAGGTCGTAAAATAAAACCCAAAAAACAAACAAAATCCCCTGGGGTTCGTCCGGGCCCCCCAATATACTTTTAAAATGATTCCCTCCCAAAACTTTAGACTTGGCCAAATTGCCACACCAAAAACACTTTTAAACCAAAGCCTCTGCGGGTCCACCCTTCCAAAAAAGGCACCCAAATTTCTTGCCTCAAGCCCTGGGTTTTAAATCCTTTCTCATTTACCCTCCATTTCCCGGGTTTGAAAGACTACCCCCAATTGAACCCCCCTTGAAAAGGCCCCCCCTTGGGAAACCCGGGCTAAAAAACGGGGCCTGGAACAGGGGGACAGCCACCCCCCAGTTTCAAAAACCCTAGCGTCATTTGACCCAAAATAGGTGGCTTTTCCCCACTGAAACCAGGCCCCGATTGGGGAAATTCCTGCTCGGTCCCCGGGTCCCACACCCCCCCTAAATTTTCCAAAAATTTTTTTGCCACATTTTCTTTTTTTATAGAAATTGATTTCAGGTGCGGCCCAGTAATTTGGGGGAATTAATAAATTTACCCTTTAGTCTTCAAATAAAAATACTAAAGGGCCCTTAAATTAAACTACAAATTTTCTTTTTTTTTTTCCTTGCAAATGTTTTTTTCTAATTAAAAAAGGATTTGTTTAGCCCCCCAAATACAGCCCCCTTTTATCGCTCTTAACACCCCGTGAATTTAAAGTCAATACTTTACTGCATTAAACCCAGCTTCCTTCACTGTTAAAATGCCTCCGGGAAACAGAGTTTGACAGGGGGAAGGTGCAGACTAAATGCCACCCCAACCCTTTTTTTTATTAGTAAAAAGAAAAATGCGACCAAACCAAAAGCCGGTGGGCCTCTGCCCTTTTAAATAAATTAATAATTAAAAACAAAGAAATTAATATAATATAATTTTTATAAATTTTGGGAGTTTCCCACAAACTCGGGATCACTCACAAAGCCCTTCGGGGCATGAGACAGATATCTGGTTCAAACGGATGTCTTGCTTGTGTTTTTTATTTCACCAGCAAACAAAAACCTTTTTCCCAATTACTGCACACAAACAAAATAAACATAAACAAAAATCCTGCTCTTCTGAGCGTTACTATACCCCGGGTTGTATTTTCCCTCCTAGCCCCTTTGGGGGAGAGGGTTGTAGAAACATGGTTTTCCACCATTTGGGGAATTTTCTCCAGCCCAGAAGGTAGACTGGAGATGGCCCCCCAGTCAGTTTCCCGGGCTGACCTTAAAAAACCCCCCGGGGAAAAAACCCGGGAGTGGAGCCTTTGGGGAGTAACCCCACCCCCCCTTTCCCTATTTTTACCCCCAAATAAAGGCCCCCCGGGGAAATGGCTGGTAGCCTACTAACAAAAAATTAAATTTAGGGTCGACAGTCTTTTCGGCCGACCCCTTATTTAACAATGGCCTTTCACTCCCCCAAAGGCTTTTTACCTTGGTGGATGTATCTTGCTCTCCCCGGCCCATACGCCCAGAACCTGGCTGGGATTTAAACCTCCCACCCCCCTTTTCCCAGCTCCCGGCCTTAAAAAATTTTAATTTTTACAAAAATTTTAATAATAAATTTTTATTATTTATATATAGGAAATAATTTTTATTTTTGGGGGAAAAAACCAAAAGGGCAGAAATTTAAAATTGAAAAGGGGGAATCAGTCCCAAAGGATAAAAAAACCCCAAACCCCAAATTTTAAAAGGTAAAATAGAAGATTTTTTTTATTTTCCCACCCCTTGACCCAAAGACAGCACCCCAAACAAACCCAAAAAAAAAAAACAAAGGCCTTATGTAAGGGAAATCCGTCAGGGGCCCCAACAACAAAACCCCAGACAGCTGCCCCCCCGAAAACTGATCCCAACCCTTGCCCCATCCTTTTTTGGGGTTGCCAGGACTTTTAATTTGGCCCGGCCCCCAACCAGAAAAAGGGAACACTATACTGAAAAACGGGGGAAACAAAAAGACCCCAGAAAACAATACAAACACAAAAAGGGGATGGTAAAGAAACCCAAAATCGGAAACTATCGGGAACGGGGTAAAAAAAAGAGAAGGGCCAAAAGAAAAAAAAAACGTGAAACAACGAGTAAATAACCAGGGGGGCAAGAATAAAGGGGGATTTATGGGAAGCGAAACAAACCAATTAAAGGGCAAGGAGAAAAAAGACAGAAAAAACCCTTAAATCCCTTTCCAAAGGGGGAAAATAAGGAAAAAGGAAATAGGGGGGAAAGGGAAACAAAAGACCAGATAGGAAGGGTTTAGAGCTGTCAATCCCCAAAGGACAAGGACCGGGTTTTAACCCCGGTGGGTGCGGAGGGTTTTCCTCCCCCGGGGGCTCGGCCAGGAACAATAAAGATAGGGGGAAAAAAAACCCCCAGTTCACCAAGTGAAACAAATGTAACATTTTATGTAAAAAACCCAAGGGCTTACGCCCGCAGAGGCCCCAATGGCCCGGGCCGGAAAAGAACTCAACCCCGGGGTTTTTCTTTCTGGCATGAACCATAAACCCCCTTTAATTCAGCAACCCTCGGGTTTTCCCCAAAAACCAAAAAGCCCTTTCAGCAGAAAAACGCAGACATACAGGGTTTAAGGGCCACATTCCTTGTTGCCCCACAAAGGGCTAAAAACCTCTCCAGCTCACTGTCCCAACAAAGCCCCTGATCCCTGGGAAAACCCTTTTGCTTTCCTCCCCAATAAATCCAAGGTTTTAACTCAACAAAAACCCCCATTTGGGACGGGAAAAACCACACATCAGCCACTAAACCTTTGGAAAATTCCAGGGTTACATAGGCCACCCCAAACCCCTGGGCCCTAACTTGCCCTGGGGAGTAAAGCCACCCCCCCCCAACTCTTTAAACCCCTTTCCGGGGGAAAAAACTGCCCCAGTCTGCCTGCACTGCAGACATACTAGTTTTAACTGTGTGTGAGTGGCCTAATATCTCTGACAAAGTAATAACTGGACTTCACTTAACCATAGTCAGGATCTTTGGTGACACGTATTTCCCATCTATTATAATCCATTGTGCCTTCCCCTTTTAGAACCCCCAAACCCCTTGTCCAGAGACGGGGGTTTCGGGGCACCTTTAGCCCCCCAATGCAGTGAACCACAAGAGGGGATCCTGCATTGTCTTATAAATTCCCCGGCCCCTATTAAATCTCCCCAAAAGGGTAAATTATTTAAATGGGAAAGGTCCTAAACCCTCTTATCAGTTTTTTTCCCCACCGGGGGCATTGGGGTAAAAAAATTAACCCCCTTTAAAATATCTTGTTTTAACTTGAGGGGGTAGTCTTTTACAAAACCTGCCATTCCATTGGGTTTTGGGACCACACAATGGGGACTCGACCATCCACTTTTAGATTCCTCCGGATCACCCCCGGGTTTTTTCATTTTTGGGCCCCTTTTTTTGGGCCCCCAACTATTTTTCTGGGCCAGGAAATAAGGAATTTTTTTTATAATTTAAAGGGAACCCCTTTTGCATTGGGTTTTTCTGTAAGGGATTCGTTTCTATTCCCTTTGGGGGGGCCTAAAGGACTGAAAAACATACCCCAAATTTTGTTTGAAAAAAATTCCCTTTGTACTTTTTGTTTTTGGGGGGGCCCAACCCCGGGTTGTAAAGGGGCCCTTCCGGGGTTTTTTCCCCCCCCCCTATTTTTTTTTCCCCTTTTTTTGGGCCCCCCCTTTTTGGACAAACAAAATTAATGTGGAAAAATTTTTTGGTAGGGCTTTTTCCCTGTCGGGGTTGGGTTTACCCGTAATTAAACCTCATCCAACTTTTTCCAAATATCTAATTTTGGCCCCCCTGTAAAAGTTGCAAAAAAATTTGTTTTCCCACCGTTTTGAAACAAAACAGAATCGGCCCCCTTTGGGTTAAAAACCTGAGACAGTCTAATCTTTTACAGCCCTAGACTGGGCCCTTTGAGCTTTAAAAGATGCTCCTTAAACCCCAAGGGCATAAATTTGGGTTTTGGCTTTTGTCCCCTGAGTTAAAAGACTTTTTCTCAAATATCCCCTCCTAAGGGCCATGATTTCACTCTCCCTTCCTTCCCTTTGGGAAATTACCAAAACCCCCCGGGGAGGGCCTTTCCATAAAAATTTAAATTTGAAAGGCCAAACCCGTGGAACCTTGGGGCATCTCTGTAAATATAAAACAGCAGATAGGGCAGCAGACAATCCCAGTCTCGACCATCTTTCTCTCAACTACCTCTTTTAACATGTCCTTTAGGGTCTTGTTAAATCGTTCTACTAGGTCATCGGTTTGGGGATGGTAGACTGAAGTGCATAACTGGGTGACCCTCAGCACCTTACAGAGGTCCTGTATTATCCTTGAAAAATTGGGTCCCTTGGTCAGTCAGGATGTATTTAGATATCCCAGTCTGGGAAAAAATGTGGAACAATTCCCTGGTGATACCCTTGGAGGAAGTGTTTCTCAGGGGCACAGCTTCTGGGTACCTGTTGGCATAGTCTACAACACCCAGGATATATTGGTGCCCCCTAGTCGACTTCACCACGGTCCCTATCAAGTCAATGGTAATCAGAGGACTTCAGAAGTGGGTTACTGGGGAGGTTATCTAAAACACGGGGAAAGACTGGCAGTAATCCCAAACCCCTCGGTAGCACCCCAGCCAGTAAAAACTCTGGAGGATCCTTTCTATGGTCTTATCTGCTCCCAAGTGGCCCTCTAAGATATGAAAATGCACCAGGTCCATCACCATATGCCTATACGCTTTAGACACCAGGAGCTGTTCCACCAGTTCCTCCCGGACCTTATTTACACGGTACACCAGATCCTCAAAGAAGTAATTAAGTAATTGAGTAATTAATTCCCCTTTTTTCTGTAAATTGTGAGTTTAAGGGAGTGTAGGGACCTGCAATAGATGAGGAGCCGTGAAGGGGCTTGCAGGCTTACAATATAGTGGCCACTGAATCAACTAATCCCTCATATTTGATGTTTTTCCAGTATGTGAAAAAAGTTTTTTTTGCCCATCAGTACTGGGGAGTAAATGCAAGTAGAATACCATCAGCTGCCCCCTTCATGTATGGAAGGTGTGTGAGCGGCTGTCTTACGGGTATTTTTGTATCTGTATAGTCTCCCAATCTATGGTACTGTGGCTTTTTTGCATGCTATGCGAATATATGTCAATTTAAGGTGCAGTTTTCTGTCCACCTACTGGAGAGATATATGGGCTACCACCAATTAACTGCACCTGGGTATTTTTCTTAAGTAGCAT